>VYZX01010890.1:0-35744 GCA_013401335.1 Brachypteracias leptosomus | reverse complement strand
CCATACCACTGTCGAGGTGTAGAATATTCTGTGTAGAACTTGTCTACTACAATAAAGTGCTAGGTTCATGCTTTTGTCTTTTATACTGGTGAGTTCATTTTAACATCACATACCAAAAGCAAAAACATAGTAAAAGAGGTGAAAACATCGGGGAAAAAACAGATGGAACCAAAAAAAAAGTAAAATGCAAATTCATATTTCCTCCTCTATTCTGCTCTGGTGAGACCTCACCTGGAGTACTGCATCCAGCATTGGAGTCCTCAGCACAAGAAAGACAGGGACCTGTTGGAGTGGGTCCAGAGGAGGGCCACGAAAATGATCACAGAGATAGAACACCTCTCCTATGAAGAAAGGCTTCATAACAATATGACTTATAACAATTCTCTCCTGATTCAGCAAACCTGCAGTGCTCAGATGGAAACAGATCCCTTCCTAGATGCATCCTGCAGTAGCTTTTAAGCACTTGTGTCACTCTGAATTATGATTCATGGGGCTTTTAAAAGCCAGGAAGGGAAGTGCTGGAAAACGGCACGAGTGGGGAATCCCTGAGGAACACCAACTTGCAGCAGATACTTCTTGTTAATTCTGCAGATGGCTCGTTTGTTCTTCTGAACAGGACATTAAAATAAGCTCTTGCTTATTTGAGGCTATTAAAAGATGCAGGAGTCCTTTCAAAAAGGGCAGTGCTGAAGTCTTCTGTGTCCTTTACAAATTCCTATTCAGTTAATTACACGTGTAAGGCACTGTGCAAAGCTCTACAACTACATGCTTGATTCCTGCGAATACTTTCTGCCTAACTAAATTCCCCCTGTTGCTTCATCTGTGTGTAGCAGTGATCTTCAGTTCCTACCCTGGGCTATTTGAGAGTATACTTCCCCTTTCACTTCTGCTCTGTTTTATTCCAGATGTAATCTGAGGAGAAATGAAATTATTCTTGCACATATAAAATCCATAAAGATGAAAGGTGTTGTGGCTCTATGTTAATTATTCATCACTAGTAGTGTTACACATACTGTTTTCCTCAGGTTATAATGCACCCCACTGAGCTGTAAACATGTTAATGAGTTGTAGTTTTTTCATATGAAATTGGCGCAGAGCTGAAATCAATATCACCAGAGAGGGAGGATCGAGATCAGATTTTGTGAATATAAAATTCCTTCTTCACCTAGGGAGGAGTTTAGAGAAGGATGCAGTAAAGAGCTCAAAAATACACATTGTTGATAGCTTATAGTGCACCATGAAGTCTTTGCATCAGGCAGAGCATGATTCAAAGCCAGCCTAAAGCACAGCATCATATGCACAGCAAGGATACTGAGGTTTCTACTGAGCAGAGAACTGCTTAACTCAAGCTTCACAATGACTCTGTAGGCTGTCCAGCCTGATCTACTACTGACGTCAACAAAAATAGTGACTGGTAATTCCTGCAGTTAAATACAGGGTAATATTGCCCTATAAAGCTGTTTTGGTTCTAAACACAAAGATCTCTGCAAACCTGTGCCAAACAATCAACTACCAGCAATAACACTTAATGGCTCTGTTCGATGTAAACTATGCACTTAGAAGTGATCATGGTATAATTATAGGGAAATACATTAACAAGTAAAGCTTTAAAGAACAGGGAAGTACTCAAAATCAGATAGCAAGTTGGAAATGCTGTTGTGAACCTCAGGTAAATTCAATACAAACTGCAGTCATTTTAAACAAGGATAGCAATAAACAAGCACTGGTATTAGGTTGTTATGAATGTGTTGGCGAGCATCCTGCTATTGTATCGCTCTTTCTAAATTCTACCAACAGATGCTATTAAAAGAAAACAAGAGATTAAGTTGTAAAAAGGAATTTTCTGCAGTGGTAATCACAACAGACTACATGATTGCCTGTTCTCAGTTTCAAATGGGAGGCAGCTAAGGAGCTTTCTACTCAATAAAGGGGTATTAATGCTGGAATTTTCTTTCCTCACAAGCCTGACAAAGCCCAAGGTTGAAGTGAAATGATGGACTAGTCTGTGAGCAGTGAGGTAATGGTGCTGGATGTGACCCTGCTGCTAGATGGAAATGTGTGTATATGTTTGTGCGTGCCCGTGGACTTAGCTGTAAATGGGCATATATATTTTTAGCTACCCAAACACCTTTGTATCAAAGAGGAAATGGCAGTTACCCAAACACGTGTGGCAGAAAAAGCACAACAGGAATCTGCTGCTGGCCAGTTGGGAAGCCTTACCTATAGTACCCTGTACAAATCTAACATTTACCTTGCTGGCTTTTTCACTAACAGTGACTGGAAAACACAATGATCACTACAAGCGGGAGACGAGTGCAGTGAGTTCAAAACCATTTTATGTTTTGGATGTGGCACTGCATGAACATGAAGAAAATCAGAGGAGTTCACACTTAATTATTTAGATTTAGACTGAAGAATTATGCACGGCTGCAGAGCTGTTATCTCATGTTTTTTATGTCAACATGGCAGGATTTCTGTTACATAGGAAAATTGTAGATATGTACATCTTCTGGGATTGGATGGCCACATAGCCTGCCTGGACTCTCCAGTACATGAAATACATAGCCGATGTCAGCTCCTCAAAAGGCATGTCCCTGGCACTCCTTGTGAGCACCAGTCTCATCAGGAGATAGGGCACTATACATAATTAAATCAGCACCAATCAGCCACCTATTACTGGTGCAGGAGAAAGACCCATTCAACAAGAACCATAGAATGGTTAAGCTTGGAAGGGACCTTGAAGATCATCTAGTTCCAGCTCTCCTTGCTGTGGGCAGGGACACCTCTCTCTCACTAGACCAGGTTGCTCAAAGCCCCTTCTAACCTGGCCTTGAACACTTCCAGGGTTGGGGTATCCACAACCTTCCTGGGCAACCTGTTCCAGTGCCCTACCACTCTCATGGGGAAGAATTTCTTCCTTATAGGTGAAGAATTTCTTCCTTATAATGTTCTGATAATGAACACAGCACTAGTTTCTACATTATCTATTGAAACATAAACTACAGTACCAAAAAACCCTATCTCCAATGCTACTGAAACTTGTGTATGAGCACTAGAATAATGTACCAAAAGCTGTTTGTAATTAGATATTTGGATTAATAATTGTGTGCTTATTTAAGGGCCCTCAGCACTGGCAGCTTCCACATAAGGCATCCAGAGACACAGTCACCGACCATGTTCCAGGCTGTGACATTGGCAGATGACTTGGTTGTGAAAAATTTAGCATACACCTTAGGGCATTTTACTCTTCAGTTGATGTGACTGGAAAATGTAATTTTCCCATAATACAACATGTATTCGAGGGAGTAATTTTCACTTGAAACAAACACTTTCCTCCAGGCTTCCCATTATAAATGAAACCTTCAAGCACTTTTTTCTTTTTTTTGGTCTTTTTTTTTTTTTCCTTTACTGTTGGCTGTTGGGTAGGTGGTCAGGATAAACAGTGGGCATGAATAAGGGAAAGAACAAATGCTAGACAGCCTCCTTTGGTCTGTGCAAACACAAACTCCCTACTCTGAAGAACCAGCCATATGGAAAACTTCTCTCTTTGACTGAGGAAAGAAGGAAGCTCTGTGCTAATCTTCTGTCCTCTGGGGCCTCTCCTACCCTGCTCACCATCTCACCAAGGCAGACTCTTGCATCTTCCTTCAATTCTCACTCCAAGCAAGACTCTTGCATCTTCCTTCAATTCTCACTCCAAGCAAGATGAGGCTTTTATGCAGCTTTTTTTCACCTTCCTCTGGACTTCCCAATTTCCAGCACCTTTTCAGCATAGACATTTTGCCTTAGACATCAGCCTCTGATAGAAAGCATCTGTGTAGCCTGCCATTGTTTTCCAACATTAAAATACAGTTGCACCTTACATTGCTGGGAGTAATGCCACTTGTATCGTCAGCCTGGAGAATAAAGGATTTTTATTTGGATTTCCCAAAGAAATGGGTGTACAGTAGTTTCTTTCTGCCTGTCAGAACTCATCTAATAAAAGTGGAATCCATTTAACCAATTTCAACCCTATTTGACACAGAAGATATTTCAGTGTTTAAGGAAGAGGTTTATGTGTGATACAGCAAGAACATTGTAGGTTGTAACTGCAATTATTACCAGTAAAAAAATGATGTGCCTTAGATATGGGCTGTCATCATTTTGCGAGGGAAAGTTCTTCAGGGGAAGAACTGCTATTTGCTATGAGGTTGTACACTGGCAGTCACAGAGGTCATCATGATCCCCTCTACTAACATAATAAAGATGAGCTAAGTTAAGGGAAGATAAAACCAGCCAGTATCACAGGTAACCATTAATGACACTAGAGTATTTCCCTCAGTTTTAGAAGATGTCACCAACACTGCATCTCCAGCAATCCTTGTGTGGCAAAAGTTACTGACCTTTTAATGATGACAGTTATACGAAGTGGTTTGAATAATTACCCATGAAAAGATCCTTTTATACAACTTTACAGACATCCTGCAATAAGATGCTCTTTTGTGGCATTTTCATTTCCATTCTAAACCATATTAATGATTCACCGAGTTGGAGAATCAGATGGGGAAAAAAGACCTTGAAATAATTTGCTGCTTGCAGTGCTACTGCCTGGGGGCTTTGCCTCACAAGCAGCTGAGCACCCTCTGCAGCCCCGGTGGGTGAGATCTGGAACTTGGGGTGCTCCACCCCTCACAAGACTGTTCCCAGGCAGGAGATGAGGAAAGATAATCTCATACAGCTGCAACCACCAGTAAAGAAGTTGCAAACGAACCTACGTTCTTGTTTAGTGTTGCAGGCTTTATCACCTGTATGTATAAGTTTGCAAACAATTGCTTTTTTTAATTCAACATATAGCAAACTGTAATAGAAAAACAGGTGGAAGAGGGAGGAGGTGAAAAATACAGAAAAGGAGGCTGTGTTACAAGCAAAAGGAGGGACCTTAAAGCAGTATAATATATAAGGGTTGGGTTTTTTTTTTGTTACAGCTGTTATATTTTTTCCTCACAGATGTTCAAGGAAATATCTACAGAGTAAGAAATATCCTGCCCATATAGGAGAGGAATATGAGCTTCATTATATCTGTGTGCTTTTGCAGGAAATCACTAAGCTGATGGACTCACCTGTATAAATCTCCTCCAACTTTTCTTCATTGTTACCATCCTGCAGGAAAGTTAAGCCTACATAGATCTAAACCTCCTTCATTCAAAATGCAGATCCCAAATCAGTATTTCTTTTCTGGTTTGCATTTTCAGTATGATAGAATAAAATATATGTTTAGAGAATGGAAGCAGGCTTCACAATGCCCACACAGACCTGTACAGGATATGAAATGGAATTTAGAAGCATTTTATGCCACGTTCTTTTGGCCTGTTGGTGAAGCTTAAAATAGTGGCGATGACAACTGATAGCAAATATCAATATTCATCTTCTCAGGGAAAAGTAACTTCAGATCATTATGAAGCTGAGGCTGAAACTTAGTTTTGTGAGATTCAGAGGTGGCATCCTCAGGAGACTGAAGGAGTCTTAATCAACCTGAATTTTTCTCTGCAGTTCGTTCATGGCTACTTATCATCAGACAATTCTCTAATCCCTTTTGCAGGTGGAAACAGTCCCACTGCTTTGAGGGTCCTTACATAAACTGGTGTAGGACACCAAAAAAATAAATGACAACAAAAAACCCCTAAGTAGCAATCAGATGATCACAGCTTTCCTGAGAGCTGAAATACTCTGTTAAAAACCACCCTGAGTGACAACAGTGCTTCAGCATCAACATTCCTTATATTCAGTTGGCTCATGCTTGTGAGAAACAATGAGGCGGAGCTGAAGTAAGGAGGGCAGTTTTTTTTCTAAGATCCAAGCAGTTGCTGCAGAGAACATGAGAAGCAGAGAGCTTATGACCTCATAATAAAATGAACACCACAAGGTTCTTTTTGCCCACAGTCAGTATTTTCACAAATTCACTTGATCTGATACCTTCTGTCTTTAATTAAGATGTTGGCAGGTACAGTTTCCTTGAATTTATGCCAGAGGACTTATTCTAGTCTCCTTCTTTTATGACATGCTCATCTGAAGGAGCAGAAAAAATGATTCACCAGTTTTTGTGAAGGGGACTCACATACTCCCATAATCGTGTTGGAAATCCCTGTGAATCTGTGTAGAAGAGAAACATCACTGAGGCATGTCACCTCTGAAGTACTCAGTGTTCACTGTCTGACACACACTGATTCCCTGGCTTGCAGTGAGACTGAGTGAAGGCAACAAGCAGTGCCATGGAAGTCTGTGCTGCAATAGCTGGAGCTGAGGAAGATCACTTTGGAAGGTCTGAGGCAAGAGAGCAGAATGCATATATATAAGTCATGGGCCATATTCGTTAGAAAGCCATAAGTGGAAAAAACACATCAGTCTAGACTGTTCCTAGCACAGCTCTGCTCAACCAGGACCACATTTGCCACTGATGCATATTAAGAAAGGACTTTATGAATAGCTCACAGAATAAGGTAGCCCTCAGCATGAATATGTGTATCACAAATTGGCCACAAGCAGGGAAAAGTGCTGCTTGAACAATATCTAGTGAATGTGCTATTCAGCTGATCTGGATGGTGGTGGTTCAAAAAAAATCAACAAAACCTCCCTCTCTGTTCAGATTGCTCTGTTTGCCAGAAATGGTACAATATGTCCCTGCCATTGTAAGCAACCAACAGCCCAGCCCATGCTGACAGCACATCCGGGGCACAGCACGTCCTATAATGAAAGGCTCTCACTATCCGTGGACTCCCTTTCAATGCTCTCTGTACCTGCTCTTGATACAAAGCACTCAGAGGAGGTGCCTCTCTATCCTTCATGCCCCTTTGACCAGATCACAAAGTCATTTCGGATTTTTCTTTCACATTTTGATTGCTGTAGTGTCATCTGGCAGAAAGATTTACCCTCCTCTCCTTTGCTCCAGCTCTACAGGCCAGTTGTTTCCCTTTCCAAGAGAAGTGGAAGGCCCAATTGGTGCACTGAACTGGGGATGCTGAGGTGAGAAGATAAGGCATCACTCCGTTCTGCACGTTAAAATGAGGATTCAGCATGAACTGTGTAATGAGGGACAGAAAGGAGAAAAAAACTGCGATTGAACTAAACCTGACAGCATAACACAGAGAATCAATAGCTGTATTTGCTGTCTAATGATGACGATACTGTTTTCATTTCATTATATGTGAGTCACAACCTGCTTTGTGTTGGCTTAATTGTATTCCTTACCAAGTAAACTGGGGCATGCAACATACATTTCTTCAACACCTGTTAAAGAAAGCTTATTTAAGAGGATCATCATTTGGTCCTGACCAATTAAATGAATTTGCTTCCAATTCAGCATGTTAGATTATTAAGACGTGACATTCTGGGGGATTTTTTGGTGGGTTTTTGTTTGTTTTAAATTAACAATAACATAATAAAGATTTCTTTTGACAGATAGGACAGAAACCCCAGACAGCCTGTAGCAATGCGTCTTGTGATCTGAGCCTCACAATGACCTGTTTCAGTTTTCCCATGTCCAGGATTACACAGCAAACCCTAGATCCATCTGTCTCTATGAAGTGACTTCAGCTTTTGGCAATGGCTGAACACACTGTATTTACTGCCTTTCATTTTCATGGCCTCTCTAACAAAAATATCACATAAAAGAAGCAGAAAGGGGAACAGAAGTGGGTGAGAAAAGAACTCAAAGGAGCCAGCTGAGGAACGAATGACTGTCACAAGACTGAAGACATTGTAGGTGGTTTTTTTTAAGCAAAGTAGCAATGAGGAACACTCATTCATTTTTTTCTGAAGCCCTACACAGTGGTTCATCCTTGAAGAGTCTAAGGCATGGTGTATCTAAGAAGGGACAGAGCTGCAGAAGAGTTTCAGTAGACTGCAGATGTGAGGACACACTGGCAAAATGAGAAACAGATTTGGGGTAGCCAGTGGCCAGCTCCTTTGTCTTTATTTCTCTTCTTCTCCCAGTCTGTTTTGTCCATAGTTCCTTTTTCTCCTCCCTGTCTACCTCTCTGTTGGTCTAGGTGTTTTTATCAGCCTCCCTTTTCCCCCAGCATTCCAGTGTGCTGTTGCTACTGCTCAGCTCTGGTCTGAGGTGCCAGCTCTCTGATTGAGATAGATTCAGTTTACTTTTGCCCAAATGCTCTCTTTTCCCTCCCTCTTCTGCCTCCTGCAGCATCTGTACAACTGCTGGTCACTTGGTATTTCATGTTTTGGGGAAGCAGAGGGGTCTTGATTATTTGTGCTGTTCCCAACTTGCCTTTGCTTTATAGTTCTGGTCTTAATTCTGGTCTCAATTGCCAGGGATAGTTCATTTCAATTTTACTCTGAATTGCCAGTGAGGAGCTTTAAGCAGCTCAATGCCTGCATCATAGCTGAGGCCTAATATTGTTTTCCAGTAAGCAAGAGATGTTAACTGTGGACAGGCATTAAGGTGGGCCTGACAAGAGGGTGTCTGCATAGAAAAGGCAGATTTTTGTGGCTTTGTGTAGAACCTGCAGATTTCCTTGAGGATCTAATGAATTAAACATTAAGCCTACATAGATATAACTCCATTATTAAATTCAGAAGAAAAAAAAAAAAAGACATCTACACATGATGATCTCAAAGCCCTCCATGTCCCACAGGGTAACCATGAGCATTAAAATGCAGTGTTATCCTAGAAAGTTCTGCCACAGCACAAATCACATCCTGGGTATCTATGTTTATTATTTCCTGATGATTTCCTGCATAAAACACGTTCACCTTGAGAATAAAGTTCTGTCTGTTTCCTGACTGCAGATCTTGCAAAGCCCATGTTTGCAACCAGCAATATTTTTTACACAGCTATCAAGCATGAGTGGCTAATTGGCTACACTGTGCTGCTGTTGAACCTCTTGCAGTTGTACTGGCCTCATTGCAATTAGGCAGGTTGCAACTAATTAGCTCTCTGTAAACATTTCTGAGGATGATGCATATGATAGGATAGAAACCGTAGGTTCTGTCTGCCTATCTGCATCAAGTCTGCAGGGCAAAATAAAGGGAAAAACAGCAGAAGAAACTCAAGAGTTTTGTTAGACCCCCTGAGCAAAAAGATGCTCTTTTTATGTGGTAATTTTTCAGAGTAAAAAGTTACATACAAATGCAAAAAAAATCCCCCTTCTCCCTTGCCTTTGGGCTACTAAAAGCCTTATTAGATGCTTTTCTCCCAGTTTAAGAGGAATCCCTGGCAGGTGATCACCAGCCTCTTGGGATGGTAACTCAGGATTTTCACTCCAAGCGTTCATGAGCCCTTTTCTCATACATAAGACCAGGAAGGATTTGAAGGGAATTGCAAATTAAAATTTGTTGTCCAGGTCCATGATAGCTTCTGGGAGTAACCAAGGAAAGCGTTTTGTGAGCAATTGATGTCCATTCCCTTCCATTCAGAGTCTCACACACAGCCTGAGGATAAGAACAAAACATGGCCATGAAGACCTGTGGAAAATAACATTCCTCTTCAAATTGCTTATGGCTAACATTTACTACCTTCTTTATACTAAGGAGAAAATGGGAGTAAGAACATAATTCATATTCCTAAGAAAGCCATGAAGATAAATAACCCAAAGCTTGTCAACAGCTTGGTTAACAGGAGACCAGAGAAGTGGAGGCTACAGACCCACAGTTGATATTTCAGAGCTGGCATATGCCAATCTTTATCTGCCTAGAGGGGCATCTAACTCTTTAACAGCCAGGATGTATTACTCCTGAAGGCCAGTTTAGCTCAGTGAATCACAGACATTTCCCTTAAGTGGAGGCCTAATGTCTAAGTAACATGCCAGGACTTGTTTTGCAGGGATTTCTGTTTTGCAAGTTATATTGCTTTAAATACAAAGTAAAGTAAAGGTTAGTTTGGATTTATTTTCTTTTTCTTCTTTTGAACTTTAAATAAAGAAGGAATCGCAGTATTATAAAGAACCTTTATGTTCAAAACAAGACACTTGACTCATTTTCCTGTGCTCAAATGAAAACAAGTTGCAAGGTCCTGATGATGCTCGGGTAGCTGCAGTATGTTAATAGCCTTACTCTGTATGTGAGCGGAGTATGGAGAGGGAAAACACTTTTATAAAAAATAAACAGCACGGTTGTGTTTGCAAGGGTATTAGGAGTCTGCAGATGAGTGAGGTAAACAATTGCTTTCATTAACAGCAGCAGATCAATGCCACTAGATTTGCAGAAACTGAGAATAAAGCAGAAAAAGAGAAGAACATAGAAAATAGAATTTAGAAATTATAAAAACCCCTGTAACTTCTTCTGAAAATTTTAGTTCAAGATGTTAAACAAATAATTACCAAATTATTATTTTGGTAGTCCCTTCATTGCATTTTGAATGTTTGGTTTTTAGTCTCAGTATCTAACATGAGATTAACATATCTGAGAATGTACATGTCTTGTTCTATACATCACTGTAATATCAGTGACAAGACCTTTGCTCATATTTGGGTCAAAACAGTCACTTAATGATTGGATACATTTCTGTAGTTGATCTTTCCTAGAAGATCAATAATCATCAACTTGTGAACGAAGTTAATTAGTCAGATCATATATTATCATAAGACCACTGCTGACTTCTTTGAAAACTGCAAAAGGATTTCTGCTTTGCAAACCCACACGTGACCAAATCCTTCAATACTGGTAAATGTTGTCATGAGATTCTCAGTCACAGAGAATTCAGACTTCAGCACGGGATACTGCAAGTAGGTTATTTGCTATTGTAATTAATAATGAAAGCTAAATTACACTTCATAAATGAGTGAACAAGAGCTCTTTAAGTGACCCACTATCCTCTTTATATTATTCTGTTCACACAGTATATTACAAAATTTAGTAATTCAAAAGAGTATCCATTTCTTCCTTTACACTGGATGTAATTGGAGAGGGGAAAAGGAAGGTATAGACTTTCTTTGGGTTACTCAGCTGTGTGGGCCCAGAGGGAAGTAATTTGCAAGTTGCAGTCCTAGGGAAAAAGCTGAGAGATTGTAATGGATCACACACCACAAGACTCAAAAATGTCCTGCAGGTACAAGAAAAGGAAACTCTTCAGAGGGATGTATGAACAGGGAAAAAACAAGACATCTGAAACAGCCCTTCTCATTATGCTCAGTGCTGAGAAGACCTCATGTAGGGTTGCATTCAAACCTGGACACTACACTTCAACCACTGACTCAACCAGACAGCAGGCAGAAGCAACACCAAGGCAGATCAGAGACCTCGAAAATGAGACTTCAGAGGAAAGCCTGCAGTTAATTAGCCTGAAGAAGAAAGAAGAACCAAGGAGACAGCATCATAGTAGCCACCAAACACATAAAACTCTGTTGTGAAGAAGAAAGGCACAAGCTGCCAACACAGGAGGCTTCCCTGCCTGCAAGAAAGGATCAGGAAGACTTTGCAAGGACAAGGTTCATCAAGCATTGCAGCAGGCTGCAAGGGAGCCTCTTGTACCTCTATTCCCAAACATCTTTAAAACCAGGATGAACTGAAGGTATAGTTGATCCTGTGTTCAGGCAGAAGTGGCCTCTTGACCCTGCAGCCCTGCTTTATTTCCATTATAGAGATATACAAATGCAATAGACAGTCCCAATGTACACATACACTTCTAATCTTTTAACTTTTTTCCTAGGCTCTTGGCCTCAGTGATAGCTACTGGCAATTAATATAATATTTAACTGTGCTTTTGGGTAAAAATAGACCTCTTATCAGTTAGTTATTTGTTAGGCAGAAAAGGTAATTAGGAGTTCCCACATTGCTTCCTCTATAGTATTTGTTACTTGGTATGCTTCTATTATGCTCCATGCTATTTATTTCATCTCCAGACTAGACAGCTTCGAGATTTCCACCACCTCTTCATATGGAAGTCTTTTTGTGTCTGTAGCAATTTTCATCACTGGTCCCTGAAGCATTTCTGCTGGACTAGTGAGCGTTTGCAAATTTTTTTTTTCTGACTGAAGCAAGAGAAGAAAATGCATGAGGAGTTTTGGTTTGAGTTTTAGGGGGGGAGTGGGAGAGAGGGAAAATTTTATGGTCATCTTTATTTTAGAACATATTTTGCGTGGCTGATTTTCCACAGCTTTCAAAATGTATGGCTACAGTGAAGGAATTACAGACAGTTCTGAGAGTTTGTTCTGAACTTAGGAAACAGTATATGCAAGGCATATCGATTTATTGTCCATATTGATCCTTCTTCGTTACTTAACTCTCAAGCCCATAAAATCTGATCATTAGAAAAAAACCTGGTTACTTATTATTAGCCTATTCGAATTTCTATTATAGATGTTACATGTTCTTCCATTTAAAAAAAACAGCAAAAAACTGAATTCAAGATTATTTCTTTCTCTCACAGAATTAAAAGTTAATCTAAATAAACATAAAGAAATAAAGAGCAGCATGCAAAATATTGTGTACACTGGTTTGCTTGTGCTCTGTATGTGAATAGAAGCCTTGTATTTCTTGTCCTTGCTCTGTCCTAAGAACTGTGTAGGTTTTTCAACAAGTATGTGGTGCATGGTGGTAATTTGCACATTTGCTTCAACACTGCACTTCAGCTCCAAAGCAAATTGCTGGCATAGCATAAGTACAGTCTTGACTCCTAATACAGGCAGACAGATGTGCCTGCATCCCAAACTCATTATCACCTCTGCACCCTTGCCAGAGGAGGCAATGTAAGAAGTACCAAACTGCCCCCATGAGCAGAACTGATAGAGGCAGGAGGTCTGGTAGTGTCGAGGAGGTGAGGATGGTTCCCACAGGGCACAACATCCCAAGGCAAGGAAAGAATCTCAAGCTTTCTTAATGCATGGATGTGTCTCTGAGAGGTATCAAACCCTGCCTTACGAGGTAACAAATCATGGCATTTAAAAAGTATTTCAGTGCCAACGTTACTGCTTTGCTGGGCATACTCTGTCTGCCTTCAGGTCCTTTTGGCACAGAACAGGAGCATAAAAGATGACATTTTGTTGGAACTTTTTACTGATTTGCATTATGGCTAGAGGTAGACACAGGATTCTAATATCATCTATGGGTTGCCTGGCATTTGAGGGCTTATGTCAGATCTTTTGGGTTACATTAATATTTCCTTGGATGTAATAGTATTCTTTATTCTTATAAGAGCTATTTAAAAGACAAAGAAAATCTCTTTTCAAAGCATGTAGTTAATGAAATAGCAGCCCATATCACCTAATGCATTGTGCATTTCATAAATATATATTGCAAGTTAGGACAGACAGTTTTTAACATTTCCCATGCTCATCTCAATATAATTATTTTAGATCTTCTGGGTGGCAGTAGCTTTCTTTGAGAAATATATACAGACTGTTGCAGCTTATCTGCCTTTTGGATCTCATATCAATGCAGATAACCCATAAAGAGAGTACATGGACTCAGAGCTCCCAACTTTTGAGTACTGGAAGTACCCAAGTATATGTTTTATTTATTTGATAGTTCATATATCAACCTACAGTGTAGAACAGATTCACGTATCACTGGCTACTCCTTCTGAACCTCTACAGACCCATCATAAAATTTTTTCTGCCCTTGATGATTTCTGCTCCTTCTTTCGTGCACATTTTGTCCCTTTTTGTCTTGTCTTAGGGAACCAAGACACAATGGTTGCCAAGTGGTCTCTCCACAGCTATAGTCTAAGGATGTGGTACATTGCTAAAAAGAAGTTACTTCACTCTTTATGTGTCAGATGCATTGATCTTTTTCTTTTCTTATTCTGTATCTTGAATAAAGTCTGATAGATTTTTAAGCTAGTTGTTTAGCATAGTATTAGGTAGACTCGGATTTCTCTGTCAAAATCATGAATGTATGTGACTAACGCTCTGCAGGTTGTGCTGACACCACTGAGCCCCTAGAACCGTCACCCCATTGAAACCAGGATACAATCCAGTTGGGTTTCCCTTCATGCCAGGCTGTGTCCCAGGAGGCACAGAGGGTATTTTACAAAAAATCACTGCATTGTGTCCTGCAATGTATTAACAGCATGTGCAAAATCAGTACCCTCTGAAGGACAGAAAATAACTGCTGTGAGGAGAGGTCTTACTAAAAAGCATCGACAATGTTGCAAGCAGTCATCTGACAATAATCAAACCTTTCTTTCAATACTAATTAAAAATACCAGATCAATAACAGCAGAAGTAGAGCCTCCCTGGTCATTTATACAAACCAGGCAACAAAACCCCACATCTTTCCCCATCTATCATAAAGACACATCACCCGTGCATCAAATTGCAAAGGTCTTCACAGCCACTGAGTACTTCTTCTCTCTTACAAGGCTACAAAGAAAGCCATGCCAGCTGAAAAAGCAGATTTTGTTCTTCTACTATTATATAAAAGAGCAGCTACAAAACATTGTCTTCCTGAGAGTGTTTTTCTCAACAGCCAAACCAAAACAAAAAGAGAACTACTTCAAGCCACATTTATTTTTCCACTCCTCACCCCTGAAATGGACAAAAATCAAACAAAAGATCCTACTTCACTCTTCCTCCTCTCTTTCTCCACTCTCACTGAAGAGAGATTTCAGTGCTGCTTGAGCTTTTTGGAAAAAAAAGCCCAACCAATCAATAAAAATTAAAGCTCTAGTAATACACTTTGGAGCATTCTACATGTACTCAAAAAAAATAGGAAAACAGACTTCAAGACTTTGCTTTGAAAGAGGGAAAGAAAGGACTTCAGATTGGACTTCCAAAGTCAGAGGCTCGTCAGAAATTTGGTTGTGTGCCACCTTTAATCTCTCATGTTTACTTTATGCCACTCACTTCGCATAAATAATTAAGCATCCACGAGTACAAAAGAGAAAAGAGAGGGACTTCATGGCCCTGCAGTTAGGACACTCACCTTAGAGTCTGGAAACCTACTTGCAATTTTCACTCCAAATATTACTTGTCTGTTTTGCACAGTGGAACAACAGAGTTAAGATGCAGAGAGAAAAAGCTGCTTTCTGAAATAGCCAGTATCCCTTTTTAGGGTTCAGATTGTGGAGGTTCTGACACAGAGTAGAGAACTGTCTGAGATTGATGGTGTCCTCCCCATGGCCATTGGTGGCCATTGTAGACTCCCTTCCCTTTTACCTACCACATCCCATTTTTGTCTGTCCAAGTTGTTCTACAAATACAATCTAGATTGGCAGTTATGTGTGGAAATGGCATATTCTGGAAGGGCATCATTTTATATATTTTAATAGATAGATAGGCAGATAGAATTTCAACCTAATTTTCAACAGACATTTTTGAAGACAGACAAAAACATGTTTCTGAAGTTAGCTGGTCTATAAACCATATCCAGCAGTGTATGTGTTTGCCATTTTCTAAGTCATATAGTAGACTTGGTTAAACTTTAGACAAGTTATGAACAGATGTATGCCCAGATACTCACTTTCAAACTGCTGGCACACTGAACTGCAAAAGCACTAGTAAAAAAAAAAAAAAAATTCTCAATACAGGTCTCTAAAACATACACATAGTTTAAAATAAATTGATTGAACAGTTAAACCTACTTAATTTTGGAATCAGTTCCATGTTTGAAATAATCTACAAGTTGAAGCAGCTGAAGCATAAAATGTGTTTGAAACTGAACAAGCTTAAATATTGAATCAATTTTGACACAAATGTGCTTGCATATTAAAGCATTAAAAATGAATCCAGTTTAAATATTAAGCTGATGACGGGAAGAGCTCTGCTAGGGAAAAAAGATTAAGGATGACCACTGAAATTACAACACAATCAAATATTAGAAAATCCTGGAGTCTGTTATTTAATCTTAGTGAAACAGTTATGGCTAAAGGAAAAGGAAAAATCCTGTATGTAAAAGACCTAGTAAAGCATTTGAGAGCACAGAACGGCGATGAAGAATTTCTTACTCAGATTTTACTCAGTATTTATCTGATTTCAAGGGCCATCCTACAAAATTCTCTTCTACTTGAAGCTCTAGTAATTTTTTTTCCCTTTAGCTTTCCTCCACAGAGCTCATCTTGGTAATGGAAAACTATATCCTTTCTTCTTTCAAGTCAGGAGGGGGTTCACACTTAACTTTGTTGGGGGTAGAATCTAACACAGCATTTTGTCAGCCCTGGCTGTGAGGACTGGCTGGGTCAGACACCTCCCCAGTAGCTCTGGAGCACAGGACAGCCCCCTGCCACATGGATTTAATTTAATTTCCTTTATTCATTTGCTGACAACCTTTCCTTCATCCTTTATCATACACAAATCATTTTCTGTATAAAAGGACTGAAGGAACTCAATCCTGCTCCTTCCTATCTCAGCCTGAATAGGTTCAATTGCCATGGTTACATCTCCTGTGCTGCTAGATCTTGAAACACAGCTTCCCAAGCTCAAAGCGGAGCTCTAGACAAATTCAGGAAGACTTTTCATCAGGATAGTAGATCCCCTCCCAGAAGTCCCCTTTTGTGTTTTGTTCATGCCTCTAGCTTCCTTCTGTGCCTGTTTAAACCAACAGTTGCGGCAAACCTCCGAATCAACAGCCTTGTCAGGGTGAATAGTCTAAAATTAATGTGCATTTGTCGACATGCGTTACTGCTCCTGACAGAGATGTGGTGCCTGTGCTGGCTACAAACCGACAATCCTTCAGAAGAAGTTTGCTCACTGTGACGCAAGGGCTGATGGAGAGCTGGGATACGGCTGAGAGGCGGATTTCAGATGATAAGCACAATGGTTCCTGACACTTAAGACTCAGAGTGAATTCACCAAAGACCAGGCTGCTTACTCTTTTTCCTGCTGTTTGCTTTAATTCTCACGGGTGATGGTTATCACATTTATACAGCAGCCCCTGAGAAATTATCTAGATGGGTTTTGAACATCTTGTTTTTACCACCCTCTATTTCAAGTTGTGGAGCGTGAATAATCTGGTGCACCACCGATACACTATATATTAACTCTTAACTTTGGGCCTTCCACTGCACCTTGCTTTCTTCCTAGCTTAGGTCTTGCAAGCCTTTCTGGGCAACCAAGTGTCCTCTTTTGTGGTGTTGTGGGCAAATAGAAGAGGGAGAAGAGCCAGAGAAATGCAGTTCATGAGATCAGTACAGGGTTACAGCTGTTAGCAGCATCTGCTCAAGTAATGAAATCAACTTGGAATGAAAATAACAGAATAAAATATTGCTGATTTATTTTACACAACTAAGTAATCAGCATTCAGCATATTGCTGTGTTTTTGAAGTTAACTGTTTTGGAATTCATGAATTCTTCTTCATGAATACCAAAGGACTCAGTCCTTTGCAATTGAATAGGTAACTGAGTCACTTTAAATAAACTGTTTCTAAGGTTTCATATATCAACACATGAAAATGAGAGAGGCTTTTATTTTAATTTTTTTAAACTCCATCACTCCCTCACCCTCTTTGCTCAGTCACAGCTTGGGCTGGACTCCTCTGCCTCTGAATCTTTCTGCTCCAGATGACCTGACAATAGCAGGGTGGCACCCTGCACAAGGATGTCCTCAGAAAAGGGACCTGGAATGCTTCTGGAAACTTGGAGGCAAGAAGTGTCTCCTGGTGGGGGAATGTATTTGGGGACAGGACTTGTTCACAGCTGCTGACATTTTAGTGTCTAGCTTCCCAGCTGCTTGAGGCACTGAGGCTTTCACCCTGGGAAATACCAGCCAACTGTCCTGCTCTGGCTGGATCAATCCTCAGCAGGGAAAAGCCTTCCCCCAGGAAAGGCTGCTCTCCTGAAATACTGTGTCAGGCTGCCTGCTCCTGCACCCATCCAGCCACAAGCACTGAAAACATCACGGAGCAGCGAGGGCATGTGAACAGCTCTGCAGGCAGGAGAGGAAAGAGCATCCCCTGATGCATCCTCTGATGCTTTTTCTAAGGGATGATTCTGGGTAATTTCTGGGCGATTGTACATTTTTCTTTATTGTTTACCCCTACTCTCTTTCGACTTTTCTAAGAAGAAAATTACCTAGGATTTACTAAGCTTCTCAAACAGCAAGCTGGCAAATTTCAGTGTATTTGGAAAAACATTTCCTTGGCAGAACAGCATACAGGTTTGTAACTCTGGGATGACACTGTCATAATACAGCACGGGGCTCAGACTAGCATCCCAGCAGATTCAACATAAAAGTGTTACCAGGAATGTCTCTTCTCAAGGGACTTACTGCCTGAGAAATACATGTCCCTGGCTGGTACTGAAGAATAAACACCTCAGCAGCCTTTGGCTAGTGCTATATGGACCATCTATTCATCCTTTGCTGACTGCAAACAAAACTGTGGTCTGCATGTAAGGCATGCCTCTATTTCTTACTCTTGGACTCTTGTCTAGCCAGGGAGGAGCATGCTGAAAGAGATCTGAATTTGAGCTAGGAGAGTTTTAGGAGCTGGAGGAAGGAGAGATCATGTGCTAGTGAAAAGGGAGCAAGAAATTAACACTGGGAATTAGCTCCCAGTATAAAGTGCAGTTTCACAAATAGGCACGCTCTGTTCTGCTGTGAATGTTCACACAAAAGCGCTGGGAAGCTAAAAGGTATCTGCATTTTAAGGGTAAAAAATGCCAACTTGTGCATTCAGAAGAACTTTAAGATTTCAGCAGAGGGATGACACACAGGGAACAAGGTTCAGGGAACCCTGCTTGTGTGAAAAGGGAAAAGAGTCAATTTAAACCCAGGGGAAGTTTGAGTGCTGGCTTTAAGGGGCTTCTGAGCCTCCAAATCACTGTCTCCAGCACCCTGTTAACACTTGTTCTGGAAACAGGCTCTGGCAGCTGTATGCTCAGATGTTGCCTTGTGCTCTCTATCAACAGATAGGTCCTGAGGATATGCTAAAGGGGGTGGAAAACTAAAAGTGGTCCCTGAGAATTATTCTCCATAGAGAGCGTAAGGCTCTTAATGACACACATCTCATCATGTAGTGCTGCTTTTATCCACCTTTCCACAGGAGCTAGGTGAGCCACCTTGCCTTTTTTTCCTTTTTTAATCCCTTTTGCAAGGCTCTCTGAAGAGAGGTTGCTGGGCAGTATCATACTGACTCCCTGTCGCCTGTTAGAGTACAGGTTACATCTCATCAGGTTATGCTATGGCAGGTGTCTATGAGGACAACACGAGGTGAGATCATGCCACAGAAATTAACAATGTGGAAAGACATTTTCTTGATTCACAGCAAGGTATCAACTTATACATATGAGTAGTGGATTAAGGGCTCCCTGCAGTGAGGAGGGAAGGAAGTAAGAGAACAAGCTGCCAACTGGTAAATATCCACACTAATTTTGCAAATTCAGGTATATCATGTCTTTCCTAACCTAATTGTGAATGCCAACTGGGTTACTGCATCTGACACGACAAGTATAAACCAGCACCAACAGACTCTTGAAGTTAACAGAGTGAGGTTGTTGGAGGAATTACACTGCTGATATAAACCACTCAGGAAAGACAGAAAAAAAGCAAGGAAACAAACCAATAACAACCACGAATGTAAGTAACCTGGCTTTAGCTCAGCTTAACGACAACAAAACTTGCCCCTAAGCTTTCAAGGTATTGCACAGGCTCAAAACACAACTCTTCCCTAAGTTTTTGCAGACATTATCGGAGCTAGGATTTTGCCTTACTTAGAAATTGCAGAGGTAAGAGACAGGAGGCTGTCTGAGCAGTAAGAGCGCTTCAGTTCCTGGAAATCAAATGCTGGTTTTGTTGGTATTGAAATAATACCCAAAGGCAACGTCTTACTTAAATCCCAGGAGCACAGAAGAGCACCAACAAAATTACTTTTCCTACATACGAAGAAAATACCTCCTAGTCCATGCCTGTTGCCCTGGTATTTGTCTGAAGAATTACTGAATGCTGAATACTGAATCTGCCCAAAAGGTAGCATGAAAAGGCATCAATTAATCCCATTCCTTCTTTTTTCCTCTCATATATCACACTCCCTATCACAGAGGATGAGCCATGCCTTTCCTTTGGACTTTTTTCTTCTGGACTAAGGAGGAGCCTTACTTGGCTAGGACCACTGAGCAGTGGCAAGTGGCTCTTGGGTTCTGTCCTAGAGACTGATGTTTTCCATGACTCTAGAAGACGACTGTGCTCATCTATGTGGTCCTGCCAGCCTCCACCCTTTATCCTCACACTGACTAAGAAGGTAGTTTGGCCAGTAGATTTTACCAATCAACTCTCTGTTAATGAAAAAAACTAGTGACAAAACACATCACAGAAAAGTTGCCACAATTTTCTGATCTTTATGTTGACTGTATTTGAAACCCTGGCCATTAGGTAAAAGGCTTTATGTTTTCTAGCAATCTCTAAAATAATGTAGTTACCCGTATAGATGTACCTGGTTTTGTCTTACAGGGGAAAAAATGAAAAATTAAGAGAAGGGGAGGGGCGGGAAGGGAAAGGAGAAAAGGTAAAAGGAGAAGGGGAGAGGAAAGTGAAGCAATTCAATCAAAACTAACCAAGTTAAAAGTTTGCTGGATGGAGTCTGTACACTGCAAATATAGATGCTGCAATATAATGATTTCATGCTATCATCTCTGTGTTAATTTACAATCCTGTTCTAGAAAAGCCCTAGCTCAGGGCTTAATGCCATCCCAGTACCAGAACTGCACCCACCACCAGTGAAATTCACCTCTCTGCCCTGGCAGCCCATCCATCAGGAAGGGGAAGGAAAAAGCTAATACTCTGTCATTCCAACTGGCTGCTCCTGCCCATGGCATGCTGGGTTTGCAGCACTGTGGCATTCTGCAAAGTGGTACTGCCTGATGATGCCAGATGGAGGTATTACGAGGGGAGGATGTAGCTCATGTCGGGGTTGCCTAATAGTGTTGGCTGCAATTCAAATGCAAGCACTGTCCAGCTAACTCACTCATCCCAACTAAAGGTCAAGGCCTTACATGGCACTGCCCCCACTGATATGGACGTCACAAGGTCACAACAGTCAGCTCATACAACAGTCCTTGGAGAGGCACTGGTGCAGAAGAAGCTCCTCTTGATAAAGGAGACTGAAGAACACATGAACGATTAGACAAAGCAAGTTAATAGAACTGATTAAAAACATTCTTAATCGTGTTATTCCTGGCTAATTATTTTTTTCCAGTAGGAAAAAGAAAAAACAAGAAGTTAACCAGCCAGAACTAATGAAGAAATATTTTATGGCAACTGTTTGCATTAATAATAATATAGAGTGTTATGATTAATTAGAAGGGTACAAACACACCGAGATAATTGCAGGTTGCTGACTACAGATTCTTAAACTCGGACTAATGTGCTAAGTGCACACAGATCCAAATTTAAATCTGAAGCAGCATTACTGATTACCCTGAAGTTTTCAGCAGTGTAACACAAATCCATAGTCTTCTTTTTCTACTTGCTTTTCCCTGTTTTGACAGGTAATTAGATCAGCTGAACAGCCTATTCTTTGATTTTAGCACATAAATGGGAATGCTTTGTCCATCAGCTCATTGTGAGCCTTGTCCCACTGAAGCAAGGGTGCATTCAGTCATTGGCTCCAAGAAGTTCATGACTCAGCCCTATGTTTTCTAGAGACAGAACCTGGCTGTTCATTTGAGGGGTAAGGCAAGTTCCTCAAAAGAAGGCAAGCAATGGTCATTAAAAGGGACAGGTTAAGGTGAGAAGTCTGGAAAGTTTTCTGTTGGTTTTGGATTATAGGGATTATATGTGTTGCACCATTTCTAAGAGACAGAAGCAATTGCTGTTTAAACAAGCATTAAATCCAAGTCAGGGACTTCGAGTTTCATCTCCAGGCCAAATAACTAATTACCACAAGGGTTAGAAAAAATTTCTTCTTCTCCTCCTCCTGCACCTGCGCCACAGTATTTCATAATTGAATGAGCCTATTAGAGGGATTTTGCTTTCCTGTTTACTATTTTGCCAGTTTATGGAAAAGGCATAACAGACCACAGGATTGTTCAAATTTTGGCAATGCACACATTTCATTACAAAATCTTTTCCAGCAACACCAATATATAGTGCAAGCCTAATCAGCACAGACTTTAATTGCAGGTAAGCACTAGTTATATCATTATCCAATAGCTATTAATACTTTTTTTAATAATAGTGTATTACCCTGTTTTAACTGCACAACAATTACACCTCCCAAATGCCTGTAATGAAATGAACAGTTCAATGCACTTTCATTTCTAGGCAGATGTGTTTGTACTTGAGATGATCACCTGCTTCAGGAGTGGACTGCAGCAGGCACCTGGGGACTTTCTGAAAGTTAAGCAGGTACTTAACTGCTGTCCTGCACTGGGATGGACTCAGAAACATTAAATTTGCCAAGGCAGAGATGTGCACCTTTTCTTAAGCATGTCCTTCACTGAATAGAGACAGTGCCAGAGGATGGGGGGCTACTGAAAAACACGGTCAGGCTCATGTCTCAGTTTTACTCCATATGAGAGAGTTGCATCACATTCATTTTTAAACTAATTTTAAAATAGTTTGTACTTGGGATTTCCTTCAACCCAGGTGCAGGACCTTGCATTTGGGCTTGTTGAACCTCATGAGGTTGGCATGGGCCCACCTTTGAAGCCTGTCAAGGTCCCTCTGGATGGCATCCCTTCCCTCCAGCGTGTCGACCACCCCACACAGTTTTGCTGGAACATAAGAGGTTTCACATAAATATGAGAAAAAACTTCTTCCCGGTGAGGGTGACAGACACTGGCCCAGGCTGCCCAGGGAGGTTGTGGAGTCTCCTTCTCTGGAGATGTTAAAAACCCACCTGTACGTGTTCCTGTGTGACCTGCTCTAGGTGATCCTGCTCTGGCAGGGGGGTTGGACTAGATGATCTTTCGAGGTCCCTTCCAACCCCTGACATTCTGTGATCCTGTGAAAGATCCTAAACTGTTCTGCTTTCCTATATAACTTCCCATGTTCTGCACATGCACTGCTCCTATTTCTCTGCTAACCTGGGACTGCCCATGCTCGGGTCCTCCAGAGCTGTCTCCATGGCCTGTACAAGAAATGCCTTCCTAAGATATCCTCTAGTTTGCAGTCAGGTAATTCCTGGACGCTTAATTCCCACTGCTCATTGGCATCTAATAACACTGAGGTTAATGGCAAATAACTGTAATCTATTTCTTCTCAGGTGCCTACCTTCAAGAGAAAAGCCATTATGCTATTAAGAACTACATTTCCAATATTACAATGTTATTACCATGAATGGCTGCTGCCTTAAATCTCCTTTTTCCAGTATACCTTGTCTGAACAGAGCATCTACTCAGGTTCTCAAATCACAGGAACATTAACCTTGCTTTTTTGTTTGTTTCTCCAGCACCCACAACAGTCTGAATGCTATCTGAATTTAATAACAACAGTACTACAGCACTGCCAAGGAAAGCTAAGTGAAGATACAAGAATAAGATTGTGCCTTCTGCAGCAATTAAAAAGCAATGTTATTTTAAATTGATCCATAGTACTCAATAAGATCAGTTCCCGTGTCTTTATTAAAAACAAAATAATACATTGCACCATGTTTTAATGGCACTTTGAATCAAATTTACTGTCAATAGTATTAAAAAAAAAAAAAAAAAGAGAAAAACTACTACATTGTGCCTACTCTTTATTTTTCAGAGCTTTAGAGAAAAAGAATCTACCAGATCCACCCTGTGACATACAGAACCTGACAAGAGAATCTGTGACTATTTGTTGGTCAGGTCAAACAGAAAGCGCGAAATAAAGAGCTCATAATTCTTTGAAAAAGCTTTCCCCAGGGACCTAGACCTGGTGCTTCAGAGTTTGAAGCTCTCTGCTACAGGGCTTGAGTCTTCCTGCACATCATCCCAGTATGCAGCCCTCCTTGGGAAATGGCCCTTAACAATAAATAATAATAGTGAGGTATGGAGGGTATTTTGTTTTCCTCTAGGATCTACTGATACTGTCTGTCCCTTCCTAGATGCATTAGTGAGCCTAATGTTTCAATGGATTCCAGTGCTAAAATTATCATTAAACTCAGCGGAGTTGGGCTCAGACCTGATGCTTTTAGACACATTTGATAATTTTCAGTTCTACCTTTATAAGCAAGTTGGTTTTTTTTTGAAGGCTGGCGTCAGCACTGACTGAAGTCTGCTGTCAGAAGAGACATCTCTGCAGTTCCACTATCAGCCTTTCCCAACCACCTCCTCAAGACATTCCTACTCCAGAGCAGGGGAGAGGAAAAAGGAACTGAGAAGAAGAAACACAATTGCTACAGGCCTCCATTATTATCAGACATTCCCCTTGGTCTGAACTGCAACAGGTTACCTGTACAATGAACTAGTTAGGGCCAGATGGGAAAGGACTTTCTTTTCTTCACAGTCTACCAGTCACTCCCATGAAAAAATATTGGTTTTACCAGCACCCCCTCCAAAGCACTCCATAAATTGGGAAGAAATACTCCTGAAGGCTTGAAGCAAGACTGAAGACAATTTTAGAGACCTTTTTCATAAGTGAAATCAAGAATCCATGCTAGGCTATTATTAGAAGTTCAAGGTGGAATTTCTATCCTGAAAAAAAAATTATTTGGGAACACTCTAGATTCAAAGTCAGCCATTGCTCTTGGAAGGGAAAAAGGGTCACTTCACTTCAAAAGATCTGGTTTTATTTTTCTGCTGCTCTGCTTTCCTAACCCTGGCATATCTGCACCAGCTCCCCAGAGAAGAATTTCAGTGTTGTTGCAGGAACTGGTCAGAAGAGTGCAGTGTATGGTAATAGAGAGTGGAACTGGTGTCATGCAACAAGTCTCGTAAGCAGAATTAATATTCTTCATTAGATAGGCTGATGTTGCCAAATGAAAGTTACGACTCCAAAAGCTTGCCCAACTTTATCATCTGTCCCAACCACGGTTACTGCCTCTTCTTAGATCACTCTGTTAGTAAGAGATGCAGTAACACCTTGAGTAAGAGGCTGAACCAGGCGTCCTCTGTAATGCGCAGAGTGCAGCCTGCCTACAGTGCTTGATAGGATGACATTATAAGAAATTACCTCCATCTCAATTTTACAGCAGAGTACATCTTATGGTTGTGAGCTAAACCAAACTTCACCTAATTTGTCACAAGAAGTAAATAGGACGAGAATATCTACTATATTTAGATACTTCTGCTCTAACTCTAAACTAATGTATGTTATATATAATTTTGCAATTTTTGTAATAAAATCTAATGTGCTAATGCGTAACAGCTTTCATTCTGTATACTGTAGCCAGACAGTTTTTTACAATTAATGCTACTTTAAAAAAAAAAAAAAAAGAAAAAGCAATACACTACAGTCATTAAGAACTGCAATGTAATTCACAGGATGTCCACACTTTTCCTCCTCCTTTATCTTCTGCGCAAAGAAAAAAGATCACCTAATGTGACTAGAAAATGCATGCATAGCTGAGAATGAATACTGACTGTGTGCTCAAAAAAAGCATTAAAGCATTAAGGTAGGCACTAGTAATCCCACACTATGTACTTTAGAACAATACACTGCCAGAAAGAAAGTGAGGAGAAAAATAAAATAAAACAAACAAGAAAAAAAAAAAAATTTAAAAGGAATTTTATGATTTCTTCACACAAGCTAACCAAAATATTTGTAGCAACAAAATGGGGATGTTTCAGTCAGTCACAGAACAGCCTGATCAAACAATAATCAAATTAATTATCTACTTAACTGACCAGTTGAGACACCAGGTTGAAGTTTAATAAACCACACTGCCTGAGGATGCTAAAAGATAAATCACAGCTTGGGACTCTGTAAGCATAATTTATTTTAAAATACCGCACTGTTTTTGCAAATTGCATTCATTAAACCTATGTAAAAGCTGCTTCTCCTTCCCAAAGGTGAGCACATTTTGATTATGCTGCTTTTGTTATTTAAGATGTACTTATCCAGTTACTCACATTTCTGTACTCTCCCCAGTAATTCTTGGTAAAATGTGTTTGGCTCAGACATGCTGTGGGGAAAAGCATGAGTGCAGCTGTTTGCCCCAGCTTGATCCCACCTTTCCCTACCCTCTCTCTTCAGCTTACAGCCTCAAATGCTTCTGCACCATTTATTCCTCCAACAGATACACCAGTGTCCCAGACACATGATCATATGGGCCACTCCTTGTTTTTACTTGCCTTCCCTATGCTGAGATGTCCAGGGCACAGCCAGCGTGGCTTCAACTGCCCATGGGGCTGGAGGAGAGGTGGCCATGGGGTTCTGTCTTATGCAGAGACATCCAGCTCCTGCCCCAAATACAGGAGGGAGGGTGCCAAACCCCTGCAAGTAGCTAGGTCCTACCAGCCCTTTAATAACACCCCAGGCAGCAAGAACAAGCAAGGGCAAGCAGACTGCGGCACAGATTCCCCCTCCTCTCCCAGCTGGCAAGACCCTGGGCACCGGTATCATGCCAGGGTGAAGGGGAGTGAAAAGTCACAGGGAAGGAGAAAGTAGCTTCCCAACTGCTCCTTCAGCAGGGTCTGCAGGAGAGCACAGCTCTACCTGACAGCACAGCCTCAGCTTTGGGGGGTCCCATGCCCTGCCTTGAGCAGCCCCCTTCCACCTCGCCAGCTGGGTGTATGGGAGAGTGCTGCTGGCAGCAGCTCCTGGGTCTGGGGTCATGGTGACAGCCCCACCACCCTTGTGAGCAGCCCCAAACCTCTCGGGTGGCCATGTGGCTGCTGGTGGTGCTGGCATGAAAGCTGTGCTGCTGTCCCATGCAGGGCCGTGGCACATGTGCACACCTGACTGACGTGTGTGCTCAGGACCCACAAGGTTAATTATAAAGCCACCTGTAGGAGGTACTTTCCTGCAAATATTAACCTTCTGTTTTTTCCATATGCTCCCATATGGTCCAATTTCTCTTCCTAAGCAGAGCTGTACTAGAGCTAAGAAGTGACAGCTAAGCTTTACTTTTGTGCCTCTAATGTCAAAACCAGAAGGCACCTGACTTTGATAAATCCAAGGGTTTGAAAAAAATTAGTTTTCATTTAAATAAATTTCACCTTTTCCTCCCGTACTGTGATTTCTTAGGAATAATTTGCATTCACAAGATAAATACAATTTGATAGACTTTGTCATGAAACATTTTCATGTGTGTCTGGCAGGAGTTCAATGAGAAGACTCAGAGTGCCTTATCTCAGCATCCTTTCTGCAGCCTTCTCACTTTGTATCCTCATTGCAGTCCAAATATGCCCAGTTCTACAAATACAGAAAACATTGCAGAAATCAGATACAATCTCTGTTATTCTTGAGAGGAGCAGAAGAACCAGCTGAACTGTGATGTAATGCAAAATATAGTATTAATTGTTCAAATAATGGGCGAAATAGACATGTTCTTAATTGCTACTAATTCTTATAAAAAAAAATAAATCAGAAAATAATGCCTGAAGCTGCTCAAGTTTCTCTAGAAGGCATCTGAAAACAGATGTTTTAGCAGCTTGACTGAAATCTTGATGGTGGAGATGTGCAAACGGTTGTGAGAAGAATGCCCCAAACAAATCACTTGTAGAGGAGCTTTGAACGATAAAGTGCCTGTCTGCCAGAGAATTGTGTGTGTGCACACAAACACCCATCCATAATGTGATTTAAAAATAATCCTGAGGGGAGTGAGGGGAGGGAAGTGACACATGGAAATAACTGGGCAGACTTTGACTCTTTGTGTCAGGAAACAAAGCCTTTCACTTAGGATCTGAGATAACAGCTCCCATTTGGCATGGTTTGAACATACACACCTTCTGGCTTAGGCTTGTCCCTATAGGATACTAAGGCCAAGCAAAGCTTGCATACAAGTCATCCAAGCGCAACATGATGGGTTTAGGTGGAAACAAATGAATGGAACAGATGTAATTAAAAATCCAAACTGAATTAGGGGAAATTGCAACAGCTTCGCTTTACGAAGCCAGTGAAGGGCAGGAATGGAGCATCTGAAATAGCTGTTTGGCACGGGGTCACTATGAAGATGAATTTGGGTCAATTTTCTACTGGAGTGTAGGTCAGCCACTGTGCTGTGGCAGAAGGCTCATTTTACTGGGTACGTTTTGGCCTACTTACAACTTTAGAAAATAAATATTACAATGTTAAATTAAATATGCTCTGTGACAAGAACTTGCAACATTGGGAAAATATGATTTATATGCAATTGGCTCATATATACCACCTAATATGATATGCACAGTGTAATGAAAGCTCAAGGGTCTGATCTGCCATGCAGAAATGCTTTACAATCTTCTTTTCAGGTTGCATGTTGTTTTGCCTTCCCCTTCTTCNTTTTTTTTTTTTTTTAATGACTACATGAGTTAATTAGTGGTTATGTACTCTGTCTCTTTGCCTGGCCTAGCTCACCCCTGCTGCAATAAATCTCTTCTCTTTCTCTTTCCCAAGGATCATTAAAACATTAGCCAGCACTGTCAACAAAACTAATTGAAAGGCACCTGCTTTTAGGATCACCATAATGAAAAACCATGAAGTGAAGAAACAAAATTCAATCAACTTCCTAATAGTCTGTAATTTCTTATTAATTCACACAAATGCAGAGGTAGAAAAAAACCACACAAGATCCTTTTTTGTTTTCACTGCTGGCCCTGTCACCCACTTCTTCTTACATCTGTATAATTAGAAACGAGTATTTTTGTAACCTAAATTTCTCATTACTCCTTCAAGTGGAACTAATAGTATTACATTTTGTCTTTTCACCTGCAGCTGTACTGAAAAGGGAAATACTTGCAAATACCCTTCATATTATAAATGGATCTGTTCCTTTGGCTAATTGTTTGAGTTCTTTTAATCAGGTAGGCCCAGGTTCAGCAGAACTTTTAAAGATGCCAGAGTTCACTTAAGTGCTTACACAAATGATCTAAATCTCATTGCCTTTTGATGAAACTCAAGAACCTGCAGAAACCTGGGGAAAGGCTGAACATGCAGGACTAAAGAGATATGGATTTCCTGAGGGGGCCCTTGGTCCCCAAACCAGCCCAAACCATGAACCTCAGGCAGGTGATTAATACTATTGAAATCAATATGAAATAAGCATGTGCTTCAAGATACAAGTACTTTGCTACTATTGCACAGGAACACACAATCTAGTCAAATGAGCACGAGTAAAGAAAACATTCTTGAGACAGTCTGATGGCTAAACTGTTTTCCATAAGTAGTTTCCCAGCTCACCCTTAATTGTGGAGAAACAGGCTCGAAAAGGATGAAAGTGGCTGATTTATTTCTGTTAGGCTAACTGAAGCCAAATACTGAGAAAAGAAAAAAAAAAATAAGGGAAAACATGAGCCAGATGGTTCTGATGCCTACTTGTGTTACAGCAGGGCTCAGATGTCCCAGTAAAGCCTGAGATCCCACCACGCTAGACACTGCACAAGCATGTCAGTGAGGGTGTCCAGTAAAGGAGAGCAGCCTGTAAACACAGCATGTGGAAATCCCTTTGAAGTCAGCCAGAACCCACGCGTGCAAGCAGTTTGTACTGTAGGGCCACGTGTTTCAAGCTATATGATGAATTGTTATCAAGTGTGCTGAAGCAGAAGACAGTGTCTCTCGTACTACAGCCACCAAATATATAATGAGCTGAGAAAAAAAAAAAAAAAAGGTCACAGATTGGTTGTATTTAATAGTCCACTGTTTACTTCCTGGGAGCATAAACAAATCATTACTTTTCCTGCTTTAAAATAATAAAAAACCCCAGATGAAATACATTTAAAACAATGCAGGTGACATGCAATATGGAACAGATGCAAATGCATGCATTCTTCATTGATTATAGTAATGAGACGTGCAAGGAAAGATCAGAGGAATATAATTTGATCCTTTTTGGAAGCTACTCTGGAATTCATGCTGGATGTTGTGTGTGTGCATGCACAAAAGAGGAAGAAGAGTGAAGAGTCATAGTATTGTGGAGCCTTCCCAAAGAGGGCAAGTTCCTGCTGCTTCAGGAGCAGACTGATGCCTACAGAAGGTCTGAGACACAAGGTGAGCTCTCCAGTTTGCAAACCCGCGGTGTCAGTGATGCAATCACTGCTATAACACACAGAAAAGGCTTTAAAATAAAGGACCACGGAAGAACAAAAGGAAAGGAAAAATAGCAGTCAGGAATAAATATCACAGTGTATAAAACTTTCCACTCCTTAATTATCATAAATTGCAAAGTTTTATTGATGCATATTTTATCACAGCATTCTTGCCATATGTGATCTGAAGATTCAGAGCCTGTCCCCAGGGACAACGGTACTGATATAGATAATCAAGAATTCCTTTTATGCTGCTCTCAACACAGCCACAGCTCAGATTGAAAACATTTTTTACAATGGAACACTAGTTTCCTGCCACAAGTAGACATGGCAGCTGGAGAGAGGGGCTTATCAAGTTATTCCTTTAAATCTCAGTTTCATTATGGCCTGTGAAGTTGTAAACTATGTGCAAAGCAACGTGGATGGTTACTGAACACCAGAAAAATGAATCTTCATGCAACCTGCCACATGAAGAAACAGAGAAGAAACGCTTCCAAATAAATCCTGGAATGAAAACCCAAGATCAGAGGCAGCCCCTAAAAAAAGTAATGAAGAGGAATCCCAAAGCTTTGAACTTTGGCAGTGTACACTTCCCGGGTTAGATTGGGTGATGCTTGCACACAGGCATGTATACAGAGGAGTGGAGCCCATGCTCAAAAAGAAACCCATCATGAGGTCCTACTTAAATCCTCCAAAGCAAGGGTTTTACCCACCCACTAAGGATGCTCAGCGTTGTTTCTGGTAATCTGTTTATGTGACTGCTGCCACCCCTACATCGGCCGGTTGTTCACAGCGCTGAGGAAGGGGGCACGGGAGTTGTTTTGATCTGCTTCCCATGGGGTCGTACCTCACTGCAGCATCTGAGTGCCTTCCTGTAGAGCATTAAACAACCAACATCTGCCATGTGTGCTTCATCCTCCCTCTCATCTTATTCCCGAGGGAGAGCTATGTATGCAGTGTAATATTTTGTTTTGGCAGGACTTTGTTTTTGCTGGTTTAAATCTACACACTGCCATATGTCAGGAAGAAAAAAAAAAAAAAGTACCTTACTTGTGAAAGAGAAGGTGGTGGGGTTTGTGATGGCCATGAGTTTCTGAGGGGGCTAGTGCCAGGCTCTCAACCTGGCTTCCCAGAAGGTGCAGATTCCCACTGGCTGCTAGAAAGGTGCAGACTTCACAGCCTGTCACAGGGAGCTGGAGATGATAATGCCCTAGAATTATATCTCTTTCATGTGTTAAGGTAGTTTAAGTCCAGCTCTGAGCTCATGCATACCTACCACAACATTTCAGAAGAGCCTGTTGCTTTGGTATATTACACACTGGGACAACACATAGTAACACCTACTGTATTGATCATTGTATTTTTTTCTTTTCTGATTAATGTCATCTAGAGACTATCTCCAGTGACTAGGGAAACACAGAAAAGAGAATATCAGTGTAAGTTTTGAAACATCTGAGTGGGCAAATGAGCTGTTGCAGAAACAAGGATATTCAGGAAACATTTAAAGCATATTGCATGCCTCTGGTATAGATCAGGAAAGAAGCACACAAAGGAAAGCAGATGCCACTTTTCCAGCCTTGTGTCTTTGTCTTTGTCTTTCTACAGGTTGCACAAAAAGTATTTCTACAGCTCAGCACTATGGATGAGCTCAGGCTAAAGCCACATGTAATAGCAAGTCCACTTTAGGGTCATTATCAAATAAGACAGGGAAACAGATGGCCATGAAAAGAAGACGGGTATATGACAGAAATGCAGTGCAGAGAACTGATTTATAGCAGCAGCAGAAAAAATAACTAACACATTAGCTGGATGAGTCTTCAGTGGATAAAAAGGACAGGGCAGGACCTCTCACTCTGCATTAAGAGACTGTCGCTTTCACTTTCCTGAAACCAAGGAATCTTGGGAATTTCCTCCTCCTTATCCCACTGGAAGACCTCATCTCACTGGGAACGGCTGATTCCCAAACCCCCAAAACTTTCTGCATTCACAAAGGAGATTCTCTTGGGGGTTAACCATTCTCTCTTTCATTATATTTTTCATTGACACATTTCCCAGCATTCACTTCTATAAGACGCTGATATTGGAGAGATTTATACTGAAAATATTCTTCTGCATGAAGGAAACTTTGGAGCATAGGTTCAGATGATCAGGATTTCTCCAGTCTTGTAGAAACACAGAGAATGATGGCTACAACCTCACCCCAACTGTAAAGTCTAGGTTAGCTAAGGATCATTTGAAGAGAAATGCAGCAGCACCTATTACTTTTCCTTTTACAAGAGATTTAAGATAGAATATTTACTGTGATCACTACATTTTTATAACAGATTGAAAATGAAAATTTCTGTCTTTCAAGAAGTGATAGTTTAAAAAATCAGAGATCATAAACCAATCAAAAATCTGTTGCTTACTATTACTCAGACCCTCTTTGAGTGAAACTTCATCCTAATTTCACCAGCACAACCCCGTGGAAACCAGTGAGCTTGCACTAGTGTATTAAAGAGCAGAAAAACATAGAGACAAGCCATGTTGTAAAGATTTTTTACATCTTTCTTTGAAATACTGACATGAGTCATTTTCCCAGACACCAGTCTGTCCTGAGACAGTAAATCCTGAATCTTTAAGATAGATAGAGTGTAATTAAAACTGGAATATGGGCTATGGGGAAACATCTCTCCCCACTTAAATCATATTGTTTTCATTACTGCACTGGTGTAAATGGTATTTTTATGTATGTGTCCAGAAGAAAACTCAACTGCAATATTTCTTTTCTACTGCTGAAATATTAACACTAAAAAAGCAGTATTTTACAGAAGTCCTATAAACATAGTGCCTGTAGCACAATCAGTTTTGTTGGAATTATTTTACACCAGTCTTCATCCTTGAAATGATATCCCTTCCTTTGTGGAATGTTTTAAAACTTAAAAATGTTATTTGAAGTAGGGTTCAACAGAACATTAACTCATAAAAACCAAAGTACTCTTTTTTTTCCCCAAGCCCAGAAGAATTAATTTTGTTGCCACTAAAGAAGAGCAGAAACCCAACTTTTGAACAGGAACTGACCTAATATTTTTGAAAACCCTGCATGCAATTAGCTTCTTGCAAGAGCCATCTTTCAAGCAGCCTTTTTCTGCCTCTGAACTCCAAAAGCTGCTCATCAGATGCAGTAAAATTAGGATATTAATAGGGAACCATTTATCAAGCTTGGTAGGTTTGTTAGAGGCACATTCATCTAGTTCACCAACACTGTCAGAGCATTTTTTAAAGCAGAAAGCTACTGCTAAGGCCTTCCTGAAGTGTTTCTCCCTACTCCAAGTTTTCCACACCTGTGTTTCATAGAATCATAGCATGGTTTGAGTTGGAAGGGACGTTAAAGATCATCCAGTTCCAAGCCCCTTGCCATAGAAAGGGACACCTCCCACTAGATGACGTTGCTGAAGGTCACATCCAACCTAGCCTTGAACACATCCAGTGTTGGGACATCTGCAACCTCCCTGGGCAACCTGTTCCAGTGCCTCACCACCCCTTGTTCTATCACTACAAGCCCTTGTACAAAGTTACTCCCCAGCATTCTTGTAGCCCCCCTTCAGATCCTGGAAGGCTGCAATGAAGTCTTCCCAGAGCCTTCTCTTCTCCAGGCTGAACAACCCAACTGTCTCAGCCTGTCTTCACAGGAGAGGTGTTCCAGCTCTCTGATCATCTTTGTGGCCCTCCTCTGGACCCACTGCAGCAGATCTGTGAACCTCTTGTACTGGGAGCTCCAGAGCTGGATGCAGGACTCCAGGTGGAGGGTACCTACCAGTGGCAGAAGCTGTGCTAAGGCTGTATCCTTCTCCCACCCCATCCCTGTCTCCTTTTTCACACAGCCTCACTTGGCTGTGCCTGCAGCTCTCATTCAGTGACACCAGATTTGTACAAGTTTCAGATAAAGCAGCATCACTCTTTCCTCTCCTCTGTTAAATATTTAACACGTCACATCTGTGATTTTTCTAGTTCCAGGGTTTTTTGACACAGGAATATTGAGGTTGTCTTACCAATGTTGACAATACCCCACAAGTGGCAGAGGACAAGAGAATAAAACACTGGGAATGCTGCCTCTTCCTCCTTTCCCTCAGTTTTTGCTGCCTATAAACATTACTGGAGAAGATTGTACTGCAAAGTCATAAATAAAGTATGCTTGTCAGAAGCTACAGCCTTAAAATATTCTAACGGTTGGTTTGTGTTCTCTCCATAAATTGTTTATTGGTCAATATGGCCAGAACTTTCAAACACATCCTCTCTTGCAGCTGACTGATATTATCTCCATTCTAAATACCTCCATCTAGCAGTCATCTTTCAAAAAAACTCACTTTCTACCTTTTTTTCATTGAGAGATTTTTCTAATGCTGAGCATCCAGATTATGAGGCATTACATTACCCTGTGTTTCTTATCCTTACAGAGATTGCTGGCATTAAAGGAGAACTATATGATTGTTACTGAAGTTACTGTTGGCAGTAGGGTTATGCAGCCCGGGGATGCTTTCTGAGTCATCTCTATCTATGCAGGAAAACAAATCAGAAAAGAAAAATCTCTGTATAAATTTGTGTTCTACTTCACCATGTCATGCAAATGCTCTTCAACTAAGAGACTGACATTATGAAATTGTACCCTGGTAAGTAAATTATCACGAAAAGAAGTTCATCAAACCAATGATTTCAGACATGTCTGAATAGCTCATGAGCACACAGAACTGAAGATATATCTCTTTAGTCAGAGATGACACCAATCATTAACATAGAAAGCAGACTTCCTTCTAACTTTCCTGGAGCCCTGCAATGCAGAGGGTCTTCCAAAAAACATCCTGCATAGGATGATATTTTAAACCAGAAGCTAAGTGGTTCAGTCCCCTCTTGATAGTTCCTGAAGAGGCTAAACAAAGACGAGTGGATTTTAAAACCCTGTTGGATGCATGTAATGATTGATAGATTGGATATTTACAGCTAGTAAGTAAAATATGTTATGACATTTGTAATTGCTTCTTCAATAAATAACTTGGTAAGTTCCTACAGAAAATAAGGTAGTTTATCTCAGAACAACACCAGTTTTGGTCCAGCAACTCTTTGGTAAATAACTGTAACTACAGAGGGAATTTGGATGCTCAGCAATCATTAAAAGTAATGGGAACTTAAATGTCGAGATCCAACAGTAGCTTCAAAAATCTTAGCCATGCACTCCTGGGACAATCACTTTTTGCCCACTGCAAAGATATTAACACTGAAGCGCTCATATCTTAGAAAAGAAAGAGAACAAGTTGCATAAAAAACTGCAGCAAGACATTGCTGCTTGGATAGAGAACCTGATTGTGAAACTGCATCATGTGGATGCCCAAGTACCCAAGATTTGGGCCACTGAAGAACATAAAAAAACCCAGCGGGTGGATCAGGCTGCCAAGATTGCAGTGCTCAGGTGGGTTTGGACTGGCAGCATAAGGGTGAATTATTTATAGCTTGGTGGACCCATGACACCTTGGGTCATCAAGGAAGAGATGAGACACAGAGATGGGCTGGAGATCAAGAGGTGGATCTGACCATGGACACTGTCACAGAGGTTATCCACGAATGTGAAACATGTGCTGTGATCAAGCAAGCCAAGCAATTAAAGCCTCCGTGGTATGGAGGACAATGGATGAAATATAAATACAGAGAGATCTGGCACATTGAATACATCGCACTCCCACAAACCTGCCAAGGCAAGCACCATGTGTTTACCATGGTGGAAGCAACCATCAGATGACTGGAAACATAACTAGCGCCTGTTGTGGGTTTACCTTGGCT
>VYZX01010889.1:131269-144734 GCA_013401335.1 Brachypteracias leptosomus | reverse complement strand
AGACTCTTCTTCCTCCAGTATAGAGGTCTGATGAGTGGTCCTTCCACAGCAACAGTATTTAGTGGGTAGGAGAGGACTGGTGATGCCAGCAATGAAAGAGGGAACTGACAGGAACGCAGCACAAGCCCAGTCCTTCCAGATGCTTACCACAGGCCAAGAGGTACTGCCTAAATGCTACTACTGGCTATCAACTAGACCTTGCCATTCACTTTTATAGCTACTGAAGGAGAAGAGGACTCAAGTCTTCAGTCTGAAAAAGGAAAGAAAATGGCAGGATTAGAAGACACTAAGAAGAGTTTACAAAGAAATGTAGCATGCGAGATATTTTTCTTTAATATTTCTGGAAACACTTTCCCCCACACATATAACCAAGTGTTCTGTGTCAAAATAGTTTGTACACACAGTGAACAGAGACGGTCGTCTCTAAGATAACTTGGTTTAACACACACACACCACTGACTATACACCAGTTACTGGGAGGTACTACTGAAAGCTTAATAATAAACCTAGCCAAGAAAAAAAATAATTGTTGCTTGTGACCACTCTCCACACAACCTCTCAGGGAGGTTTACTCCTCCTGCAATTAACTAATAAAAATGTGGCACAAGCTGTATCAGACTCCCATTATCTCCTGAAAAAATATTTGTAATACTAGAACAAACACAGAGACAGGAAAATAACCAAGTCTCAACATTTTGTCATTCTTTGAAAACAAATAGAAAGTATCAGCATGAGAGAGTAAGCAAGCACACAACGCATGTGCAGACGCAAAAAAAAAAAAATTGGAATGCTTTCAAAACACAGTTCTCCAAATAAATTACACAGCCTTTGAGGCTTTGCTGCATCAAACTGATATTCTCTAGATGTAGCAGGCTAGACCCAAAATGTTGTTTCTCTCTGAGTATTTTTCTTGCCATCTCCATCACCCTCAACTTCTCAGCTATAGTGGAATCTTAAAAAGTTTTGGGGTACACTGTCATGCACCTTTCTGCCCTGTGAGGATATCAGTTTAATGTATTTCTGCTTCCACATCACCTCTTCACTTTTTTTTCGAGTTAAATGCTGCAAAGATATACACTAAACTAGACCAATGATCTGATTTTATTTCACTTTGAAAGGTAATTTTTTGAATCCTGTTAATTTACCAGAGCCTCAATTGTCTATACAGCATCCTCAAACAGAACTAGTGGGAGGCAGGCACAGTGGGAATTTCCTGGCCTGCACTGTCACCTTCTGAAAGCCACATGAACCCACAAGCTTGGACAGTAAACAAATTTTAAATATATCAGGGTACATTCCACAAACAATTGGAGGTTTTTTTATACTATGTAGAAATCAGTATCAAACAAGAAGAACATCAGCGTTTGGGGAGCAAGAGGTAACAAGCTTGCATATATTTTGAACACTTTTCAATAAGAAGTAATGCCATTTTTGTACCAGATATGGGCAAGTAAGTCTGAAGCTGCTATTTTACTGCATTTAAGGATCTAGCAAAGCTGCCACTTTTAACTGACCACAGTTATTTTATCAGTTGTAAACTGCATCGAACTCCAGTGATCTCTGATAGTTCAGAACTTACGTTAGTTCACAACTTAGTGCTGCATTACTCTTAAAATACTTGGAACACGATTAAGAATAAGAAGCTTAGCTGCTTCGGAAATGAGAAAAAAATGTGACGTTACAGACAGATTTCTGTCTCCCCCAGCTTACACACAGCATGCTAGCCTTTGCATTACTGATAAATCATCTAGCCTTGCACTCGGAGTCCAGAGCAGCTGCTGCCTGTAGGGGTTTTTCAAGTCATTTTCGATCAAAAGATTAAAATAAATTCTTAAAACAGAAAATTCTTATTAAAAGAAATAAGAAGTTTTGTTATTTAAAACCCCTCACTTTTCAGACTTGATGGGGGAACACATTTATAGACACTTCCACCTGTTTCATTACAAATTTCTACCTGGTTCACTATCAAATTAGTTACAGCAGTTCGTGACTTAGTCTTTCACAGAAGTTCCTCTAATTTTTTGCTTTCTTTAAATGACTAAAAACCTTATTAACTAAGCAATAACCTACTAGTAAAACACCAAATCACATGTCAGGAAAGAGAAATAATGAGTGACGTGAGTCATAATACTAAGTCATTCTAAATAATTAATAAATCATTCTAAAACTTTCATTAAATCAAATCTTAGTATGTTGTTGAAACAGCACCAATCTGTAAACCTACACATGTACTTCCAGTAATACCAACAGAGTTTTATAATCTGATTAATGCAAGCCTCCAGAAGCTCATACTCCTATCACACCAAGATTAAAGGCTTCAGAGAACAGCAGCTATTAAAGGAAACTCAGAAGTAAAGGAGGAAGCCTTCAGAGCATCCTCAGCAGAAGCCACTGCATTTAGAGTTATCACTTTGGTGATGATTTTATCAATATAAATTTAACAGATACCCTCCTCCTCTGCAACCATTATCTCTAAACCAGAACTGACTGAAGCTGCACAAATTAATAAGGAAACATCTAACGTTCAGCATAAGGAGAGCCAAATGTGTCCGTGTGGACTTCAGTACTCAGACCTGGAGAAGCAGGGCCCAGCTCATGGGCTGACCGTCCCTCTCCTGCACAGCAAGAAACAAACTCCAGAAACAAGACTGCTTGTGGTCCCACAGCAGTACCTCTAGGACAGAAGGGAGAACAAGGCCTAGGAAAATCACTAAAAATAATCCAATTAAAAACTTAAACCAGTTACCTTCCACTTCTGAGGCAATGCACTGGCCAAACAGTTGGAGCTCTGTGCAGACAAACTGCTACAATTGGTACCTCAGCTGAACCACAGGTGTAATCAGCTCAGTTTTAGCCTAATGCTCTCCTGCGCTCCTTGCTCAGAAAGTTTTTGAATGCAAGTGGAATCAATAAAAGAATTCTGTATGAACACGTTCCTGCTTCTGTACTCACTAATTCTAGTAATAACCTTCCCTGGATACCCACTAGGATCTCGAGATGTTTGTGAAAGTTCTTATTTCCTTCGCTGGTTGAGATTCACACATCTCCTAGAGTGATTCTTTCATTATTTCTTAGTTGCAGCAAAAATAACATTTTCCACTAATAGCTCCTGCCAACGCATCCAAAGAGAAAAAGCTCACTGACTACACAATGGATATTCTACATCTTTTCCTCATCCCAAATTTTTACAGAGATTAACCAACTGCGTATCCTGTGACAAGTCAATACTGCAACACAGCAAACCCTGAGAATCTCAAATCATAACTGTGATCCAATGGTCCTTTACAAGAATGTTTGTAGAGCCAAAATACTGCTGTGGTTGCTTCTTCATTGTCCAGAGCAAAGCAACATTTTCCCTTGTAAAGTAATTTTGGAGTTAAGAATTTGGGGGCCATTCCAATGGCCATGGTGGCTTATCAATAGGCATTTAAAATTCTGGTTACATTAAAAATATCCCCATTCCACTGCTAGCAGACCCACAGTTAACTATGCTTTCAGAGTGTTGATACGGTATACTTCCAAGTAAAACCATACTCTGTCCTGTCAGAACAAAGCAGAGAACCAAATCACAGGTACAGCACAAAGGTCCCATATCGAGCACTACCTGAATTTCTCTGGATTTATTAATGGCATGTAAACATTTCAGCAATAGCCTAGCTTATTAAAAATCAAAGAGCTTCAAAGTTCTCTTGCTTGTCTCATTTAAGTGCATCCTTATCTTCAAAGTTATCAATTTGCAAGTATTTTTACCTTAAAGTTTTGCTATCGTAGCATAGCTGGTGCTATTTCTATTTATCAAAATAGGATTGTCTATAAGTTTGTCTATAGTCCACTCACACAAAGATATATCCTTCTTAAAATTGAGACCAAAGTCCCAATAGTTATGTTAAACATAGAACACAACTATCTTCCTCTTTACTCTACAGACCTCCAAGAGGAGGATGCAAACAAGAGAAGCAACTTTTCCAAGTAGTCAACCATCTACCACTGTATTTAAATTATTTTTTCCTGAGTATACAACATTATCAGCAGTCCTTGTTTCCAGGGGTAACTGGCAGATAATTGCAGATAAAATACTCTCGAGTTGCCATTAAGTATCCATCACTGAAGAGATTCCTGAGCTGTAAATACACCTATTAAAGTCTGTTTGCTCATCACCACTGGAACAAAGAAACTACTTAATATCTCATAATTTCTCAGTGCTCTAGATTAAATTTGTGACACAGTAGACTGAAGGCAAACATTAGTCTATAGAGTAGTTTTTAAATTGATATATGTCTCAAAGAATTCCATAAGGGAAGACACAGTAAAAGAAACTAAGTTTTATTTCAATATTTTTGATCTTTAATTAATATTGCGTGATTACCTACTAGACACAAAAGCACCATTTGTTCCCATCAAACACTTCAGGGTTAAAAAAAATGAGTGACTCAAAGTTTACTACCCTGCAAAGTGCCTATTTGCTTGAGAGGCAAATTAGATTGTCAAGATCTACTTTACAGAACCTGAAACAGTGTTCCACTAGCCATTCAAGTTAAAAGCTGTGAGTTTAAAGCAAAAGAAAACCAACAACAAACCTTAAAGCAACAATAACAGGACCCCCATCATTTTCAATTGCATCATCACTGACCACTCTAACAAAGTGCCTCATGTTACCTACAACAGTGCTGGCCATGTCTGTGATGGCTGTTAACTCCATAACACTAACCAGTATCACCACCATAAATCATAGAAGGGGTTGGGTTGGAAGGGATCTCTAAAGGTCATCTAGCCCATCCTCCCTACAATAAGCAGGGACATCTCTAAGAACCCCATCAAGCCTGACCTTGAATGTATCCAGGGATGCAGCCTCCACCACCTCCCTTGGCAACCTGGTCCAGTGATCAACCACCCTCATATTAAAAAACTTTTTCCTAATGTCCCACCTAAATTTACCCCCTTTCTAGCTTAAAACCCTCACCCCTCATCCTATCACTACAAACCCTCGTGAACAGATCCTCCCACACCTTTCTATAGGTCCCTTTCAGGTATTGGAAGGTCGCTATAAGGTCCCCCTGGAGCCTTCTCTTCTTCAGGGTGAACAACCCCGAGTCTCTGAGCCTGTCTTCATAGGAGACGTGCTCCAGCCCTCTGACCATTTTCATGGCTCTTCTCTGGACACACTCCAACAGGTCCAAACCCTTCCTATGTTGAGGGCTCCAGAGCTGGACGCAGAGCTCCAGGTGAGGTCTCACCAGGGCAGAGTAGAGGGGCAGAATCACCTCTCTCCATCTGCTGGCCACACTTCTTTTGATGCAGCCCAGGATGGGATGGGCCTTCTGGGCTGTGATTGCACATTGGTGGCTCATGTTCAACTTTTCATCCACCAGCACCTCCAAGTCTTTTTCCACAGGGCTGCCCTCTACCATGTGTTCTCCCAGCCTTTATTGATAATGTTGATTGCCCTGGCACAGGCCCCTGCACTTGGCCTTGTTGAAACTCATGAGGTTGACCTGGGCCCACTTCTCCAGCCTGTCCAGGTCCCTCTGGACAGCAACCTATCCTTCTGACATATCAACTGCACGACCCAGCTTGGTGTCATCAGCAAACTTGCTGAGGGTGCACTCAATGCCACTGTCAGTATCATTAATGATGATTTTAAACAACACTGGTCCCAGTACAGACCCCTGAAGGACACCACTTGTCACTTTTCTCCATCTGGACATCGAGCCATTGACCACTACCCTCTGGATGCAACCATCCAGCCAATTCCTTATCCACTGAACAGTATTTCAAACTCGTTTTTCTCTAACTTAGAGAGATGTTGTGGGGGACCATGTCAAAGGCCTTGAAGAAGTCCAGGTAGATGACATGCACAGCTCTTCCCTTGTCCACTGCTGCAGTCACTCCACTGTAGAAAGCCCTTTCCAAACAGCTTGTAGCCAGCAGTAGCCATACTCCAGCCATAGGATCCATCCCACCAAGCTGCAGTAATGGCCACTATGTCATAGCCTTCCTGTAGCTTCCAGTTCCTCCTGGTTGTCGCCCATGCTGCGTGCATTGGTGACACATTGCTGATCTCCTTATGAATTGTACTTTTAGTGTCCTCACCAAAGGAGGAGCTATAGTAATAGCTTAGTAGAGGTTTCTGGGTCATCCCTATACTCTTTTTTTACTCCCCTTGATCAAGTTTTAAAAAAAATATTGTAAAACAGACTAATGCTTTATTGTGCACTTCCTGGAAATCTTACAACTGTGAACAGGGGAGGTGGATCAGACACTCAAGAGCTATATACATGTAACCAAGAATACTAATTTCTGTAGAACAAGCATATGTATCATCTCAAAATACTATTTGCTACTCATCTTCTTAATGCAGCAGCTTTGTACTTGAGGAGGTTGACTGGAATCTAAAGAAGAAAATTCTATTAAGAGGGATGAGTTTTGAAGAGCTTCCCTTTATTACCTGGTTTCATAAATATTTATTAAGTACATACTAAACAGAAATTGCACAAAGTTTCAAAGTCCTAAGGATACACTCGGTATATTTCACATGAGCATACTAACTCTTTTCACATAGTGCCTCAGAATGAGCAAGCAGATCAGATTTAGATGATTTGAATATGAACAGTCTCTAGGAAGAAACACTTCCTCTGGTGTTCTGCTAGACTATTTATAACCTATACTGACATAGGCTATCGAAATAAAGTCAACTTGAAGCATCTATGTTTCCCTCCCAAGAGCCAATACAGAGTTTAGGAAAGGAGTGGAAAAAAGAGAATCCAATTAATGAAAGAATCTAAAATATCTTTAGAAAACCTGTTTTTAGGCTTTTGCATAAAGTTATTTAGTGGAAAAAATTTGGGGTTTTTTGTGAATAAAAATCAAGCTCTAACAGTAGATATGCAAGAAAGTAATAAATTCAGCATCTTCATTAAATGTTCAAGTAATAAGCAAAGAGGGGGAGGGGGTTAGATCTACTATCACTACAGTAAGATCACAAAAAAAGGGATTTTCTAAGTGGAGGGAACTTGAGACAGATAAAGGCACTTGTTATCTGTAATCCTGGCGGGAGACTGGAAGGTGGGAGAAAGGAGTATCTTAAATAATAGTAACAAGAGTAACAATGTAATAAGTAAAATCATCAGATAACTTCATCGCTGATAATTTTACAAAATATTCAATTTAATCTGCCATTAAGAGAGTGCTCATCTGCCAAGGTACTTGGCTAATGACATCACTGACAGAGACCTTCACTATTCCTAGATAGAGGTGACACTACCTAGTTCCTTCTTACCTTGTCCATTGTCACTTCTCTAGACTTATCTTTGGCAAGGAAGCAGAAATGTGACTCAGGCCAAATAATACACTTTTCATATGCTACACACTGGGTTTCTATGATCAAATAATAACCTGTCACCTAACAAAATTGTTTGGATAGCATCTGAAATATGATTAAAATGCTTAGAAGCATGTTACACGGTTTTACATTTTGTTAAGCATTGCATAAAATTAGTGAACAGAGAAAAAAAAAAGGAAAACATGTTCAGGACTCGACAGACAGTCTGGATTACAGATTTACAAATCTTCAAGCAGCATTCAGAAGGTGGTGTTATCTGCACATTTCACACCGTGTCACATGTGAGGTGAGCTGTCCCCACTTCTCCCAGGGGTGCACACTGCTCAGAGTCACTTCATATGCTCCAGTTTACTTTATGCACTACTTTGTACTTGACAATACAACCAAGAAACTTTAAAAGCCTATTAATTGTAATATATATCATGATCTGTATTACAATTAAAATATCACTATGTATAATATGTAATAAGTATATAAATTGCCATTAATATTTAACTCTTTGACAACCAGAGGATCTTCTTCATTTCATTTTTATTCATAAAACATGAGTCATCTTAGCTCCCCTACTTTATAAGCATCAAAATTATAAAATATTATGTGACAGAATTAAATGTTTTAACATACTGAAGATGTATACTGCCACAGCACCCATGGAACAGGCTACAACTGCTAAATAATTCCACATTTCACTGAGGATACAGCTGCCAATGCAGCTATTTCCACTAATTCAATAGTCTGACTACATTTTTGGCAGCAAACGTATACAGTTTAATAGTTTTATTTCGTTTACTTGTGAATAGGTGTAGTCTTTATTGTCTTCAGCCCGTTTGCCTATTTTATATTTACAGAAGTTCTTCAGCACCAGCTTCTAAATAAATTCCAACATTTAAAAAAATATTTTTACTTCTTAATGCAAACACTAAAATTTATTTTCATAGAGTTCTGCTCAGTTCTCTCCACTACAAGAGAAAGCAGGTTTAACTGAGTATCAATTGTTGTAACTATTTTGGTCATAGATCAGACCATAGACCTACATCCCATCTTGCCAAGTGCCTGTATGTTCGTGTGCTTTTACCCTTCAGTAGCACATGCCATTTATCAACTATGTTAGTCTGTGAACTAATAAAAATGCCAAGTTAGGACTCTTGAGTATCTTACATAAATATAATACAATTCCAAACTACACAATCAAGGAAAAATAGTTGTCATTGGTTTAGTTAGAATGAGGAGATTCCAGTACTGGACTGAACACCTTTTATTAAACAGATGAGCAGACTGGAGCAGAATTAGAAAACAAAGCAAACAAAACAATACTTCAAGACAGTTCACATATCTGTCAATACAGCAGCAGTTTCACATCTGGTAAAACAGAATTTTCCAGCCAGTCGCTTTGTCTTTACTGTTAAAATTCATAAACAGTTATGTGATAGGACATTAAGGGGAGAAAAAAAAAAATCACTTTAACTTACTAAAATCAATTTCTCCTCTCCATTTCCAAGGAGAGGATAAATTAAAATTCATGGTTATGCAATTATGCAAAAGTGATTAAAAATGCTGAATAAGCAATGTTTAAATATATTTAGATATTAACAATCTGAGCTAGTTCACAACTTCTAAATGACTTATACAAAACTTAGTTTTAAAATTAATAGAAGTTTAGCATCATTAAAAATGAGCCTTCTGCGCGACACTGATCTATCAACACACAGAGATGTGTTCAGCAGTAAAACTGAAAAGATTGTTAGGACTCAGATGAACACTGAAGTCTATCTGTTAGTATCCATCAGAAGTTACCCTTTGGGAATCTCTCAAAGCTATGATTCACTTCTCTTCCACATAAGGATGTTTCTCTGTAACCTGAAAGCATTGGTTTATTTTTCACACATTTGTGTTTGTAACTTCCTTCTGAGGTACTCAATAGTAAAGGCTACAGCTGAATTCTCTCCATGAGTTCTCTGACTAAAACTTGAGTGAGAAGGGTCAGCTACAGCACTCTTGAAAAGATGACTTCTATATTCAGCCAGACAGACCCCCCTGACTATATTCATGTACACAACAGGGAGCGAGAACAGGTGCTCTAAAGCATGTTGTCAGCAGGCTTGGTCATCTGATAAGTCATCAGGAAATAATACATCAAGACATTGAAATGATGCAAGAATGACATCTGATTTTGGAACAAGCCACTAGAAAGAGGAATTACACAAAAAGCTACTGTGTTGCCATGAAAGCCAGCATCCACTTTCGAACACGTTGTGCTTTTGGGGGAGGTCTTCAGTAAGCTTGGCTTACTGGGCAATAGCTAATTCTAATTTTCTGCAAAGGATTTAATGCTCTGGGAGTCAGGGAAAAAAAAAGTGTCCTACAGGAGATTTCTGAAGCTTGGTCAGAAACATTTCTTTATTTTGCATCACTTTGGGGAAAGAGACGGTAGGGGGGAGGAGAATGTTAAAACCACAAATATTTTGTAAGCCATTCTTTCTAAAATTAAAAAAAAACACAAGTGTGAAAACAAGTGCTTTGCAAAGATGACTTTGCAATGAGAACACTATATTTTATCATTAACTTTAGGGACTTAAGCTTTGCCTTTTTCAAAACAAAGCACGTATGCGGAGAATTCTACCCCATCTTCCCCCTGCCCATTAAAAAGGGATTGCTTCACCCACTACGTCCTTGAAGACCAAATCTTAAGCACTGCCTATGGACAGAATGATACGATTTTAATCAAAGTTATTTTTAAATCAATACAGCCCAGCATAGATGCACTGACATTTAAACCTGTAATATGGCTTTCCTATTAATAATTGGGCTTGATGGGTATTAATCTCATGCACTTTTCTTACAAAAAGTTCACACAAAAAACGCCTGGAGCTTCTTCCTCCCAGTACTCCCTGCCCCTTACTTTTAAATCCTAATAAAGCAAGAAAAATGTTCAGGACTCAGATGGATAACTTGAGCTGAGTAATCACAGGATCTGTCCATCCAGCAGCAAAACTGCTGAAAGTTTTTTTTCCTACTCCACCCACTGCATCATACAGGTGAAGTGATTTCAGAAGCTATATGGTTGGAAAGATCACAGAACTGCTCTATCTAAAAAGGAACAGAATGCAAAGAAGGATGAATTTTTCCCCCAACTGAACTAGATTCCTGCTAGGAAAAGAGCTAGTTAACAGCACACCACAATGACAGAAATACCCTTGGAACTACAGCCCAGAGATCAGTTCTTTCTGGATGATTTTCAGAACAGCACGCTACATTTTCTTCTCTATTTCTAGAATTCTATCAGCCCAAAGCAGCAAGTGAAAACAAAAGCAAATAAATTCCCCACCTCTTTTGTGTTCTCAGTTTTACAAAATCAACAGTCAGGTTTCTTCAGCTATATTAAAACGTTACTACTCAGATTAGATGGAACTGCAAAGAGTGCACAAAATCTGCAGATATTTGATTCAGTTGTGCTCTGTGCACATATGGAAACAAACTTTAAATAAAACTAATCCTATGCTGCAATGCATCTACCGGATTTTTAAAAGAAGAAAGATGAGTATTTGGTGCCTCAACTTATTTTTTACTAGTTACATCATCTACCCACCCACAAGAAGTGTTCTTTAATAAGTCTTAATGCATCACTGAAATATAAGCACATTAATATGTCTATTTAAGATGCACGGAAGGGGAAACACCGGAGGGAAGGGCTTTCCAATCACTTACCGGAAGATGGGAGTATGACCAGGCTTTGGTTTGTTCCAAGTAAAGTGCGAAGGAACAGAAAGAAATTGGTCTCCAGGCAGATCTTTTTTCAAGGTGTGCTGAGATCCAGAGCAGTCATCTACTGCAGTTTCAAGGGATGACGATAAGTTACCCTGTTCTTCAGGACAAATATCGATTTTTCCAGATAAAGTGGCAGTCTGATCCTCAGAGGTCTTTCTTGTTTTTAGAGGAATATCAGTCTCTGTACAACACTGAAATGGTGAAAGGCCAGAATTAAGGCCTTGTACATTATGGACGGAAGTGTTTAGCCACGTGTCTTCTGTTATGCTTCCCCTGGGAGAATGGCCAGGTGATGGAGTTGGAGAATGGTGAGGAGAGAGAGAACCAGCATAGCAAATCTCAGCACTGGAGTGTCGTCGCTTCCCACAGGGGGATGTAGGTCTTGATGAGGGCCTTGATGTTGGTCTAGGGCTTAGCCAATTTTCATCTGTAATACTAGTTCTAGGAGAATGACAGGGAGACTGTCTAGGTGACAAGGCATGCCCAAATCCATAAGGCTGTTGCCAAGATTCATCACTGGGACCTCTTGGAGAACCACCAGGAGATGCCAAAGGAGAGCCAAGGGTAAATCGAGCAGCTGCTTCATTTAGCTCTGAGTCTACATCATCATAAACATGGGAAATGGATTCACAAGAGGAAGCATCTGAAAACCAACTTCTGGACGAAATGCTGCTGGCAGGGCTTGGACTAAGGGATGATTCCCTATATGATGGCTCAAGAGGAAGATAGAGATGGTCCCGTGAAGGCCTTTCCATATAGTCATTTTCAGTGCCATTTGTGTGCAATTCATCTTCATTGGCTTCAATTCCTTGATGACAGTTAGGTGAAATAGACGTAATTTGAATACTAGGGCACTCAAAGGGTTTGGGTCCACCTAGTGGACTGTATTTGGATTCTGGTATTTCACAAGTTCCTTCATAGTTCTTATGACTCTGAAGTCTTGTAGGTGGTGACAGAGGAGAGGAGTGAGACTGCAATCCATGGCGAGGAATACAAATTGGCTGATTTACAGAGGATGATGGTTGGTCTACATTAAAGATGTATATAGATGCACAGTCATCTGACTCAAGATCTGAAAACAAAATAAAAAAAAAAAAAGAATAGAGTCAGAATGCAATACTCAAAAAATGCCATAAGCAAAATTCTTTGCTTCCTAGGTGTGGCCTGTTTTCAACATCCTAGATATTTCCCATCACACTAGCCACACAAAATAAAGCTAATTCTTAATTTTAAATTTTCCCCAGCTATATTTGCTGCTAAATATGAGTACAGCACGGTTTTCTGTCATAAAACTTGTTTCCAATCAGATCCCACAGTTTATAAACTTCTTCAGTGGTTTATAATACAATACATGCAGAAAATGGGTTTAAAATCATGAGAGGATCTAGCTGAAACACTCAATCCAAACTTATCTTTCGTAGCTACAATCCATTTAAAACTAGACATTTTTAATCATAATCCACTAAAAATTCATCTTTTTGACACAAACAGGACTATGATACTTTCTGCAAGCCCACTACACAACACTACAAGCAACAGACTATCANCCAACACCAATATTTAACATCATCATTGAAATTATACAATTTCTACAGTTGTAGGTGGGGTTTTATTTTGGGTTTTTTTTTTCCAGTAGCAGTGGAATATTATGCAGAAGCATAAATGTTTCTGCAAAATAAAATACTTCTGTGTCAAATATGACAATGAGACACCATGTTCATACAAACATTTCCCATAAATCCAGACTGGATGACATTAATTTCTTTTGGTATTAGCTTTTTTTTTTTAAAAAAAAAAAGCAACAAAACCCACTTTTTTTTTTTTAAATCCTGAGTATCAGTAGAATGTTAATACTTGTTTTATAATAAATCTAGTCTCTCACAACCAGACAAAATACCCAGACAGGACGCCATGTATTTTAGGCCTCTCCATGATAAAAAAAAATTAGCATGTTAATGTCATTCTATCATCAGTTTCACTAATAGCAATCATCTTAAAATTAACAGAAACAAAACATCTCCTCAGAGAGAACATGGAAGCATTTTCAAAGGGACAGAAAGAATACCGTTTCCAAGGGATAAACTATGTTCCTCAGACTTAAAAAAAAAACTAAAATGACTGAAGGTTCATGGGCAGGGAGCAGCTCTATCAGTAATCTGTCTATTAAAGGAGGAACTAATTTGCATTTAAGACTAGTCCCAAGTAGTTTTATAAGCACTGTGTGATTTTATATATATTACACAGAGTCACATATAACAGTTATCCCTATTACATAATTATATCATTAACTACTATTTTATGTGTTAAGAGCACAAACCCTGGCATAGGTTGATTTCTAAATATACATACACTGAAAGGATC
>VYZX01010889.1:89038-109787 GCA_013401335.1 Brachypteracias leptosomus | reverse complement strand
CACAGTTGGTCTCGCTCGCACGCGCTGACGTCGGCGGCACCGAGGTCGTCTCGTGACCCGCACCGGTGCCTCTGAGGGAGGACGGACCGCTCGCGGCAGGTCACATGACGCCGAGAGCCTGTCTCGAGCCGCCCGCTTCCCCGCCCCCAGCGCGCGCCGCGGGGGCTGCCGGGAGTTGTAGTTGGTTGGTCGGGTCCGGAGCGGGCGCCCAATCCCGTGGAGCCAGCTGAGCACGCGGGGCGGGGCGGCGCGCGGGGTGCGGTGCCACGTGTCGCTCCCCAGGGCCACTGCGGGCTCGGCGGCGACTGCTCCCCCCCCGGTCCTTGCCCCCGCGTCCCCCCCGAGCCCGTTCTCCTGCGAGACGACGTCCTGCGGGGGCCGCGGATTTAGCGCTGGAGCCTCTGAGAAGCCGCCCGTGGCGAGGAGCCGCTCCCGGCACCGGTTACCGGCCCGGGTGCTGGGTGGCAAATGGAGGCTGAAGGGCTCTGAGCTGTTAGCCACGCACCTTCCCGGCTCCTCGCAAACAGTGGCGATGGAGCAGCTGTAAGGAGGCTAATTGAAGTATTGTTTAGCAGCGTATGGCATCTGAAAAGGGAGCTCCGCAGTCATTGGGAAGAGCTCAAAGGTTCCAGAATACTCTGCCTGCAGATTAACGTACCACCACCTATTGTTTTTGCCTCACATTAAGGTTGAAAAACTAATCAAAGGGCAAAAGAAAATGGAGAATATAAGTGTTCTTACGGCAGGAGCTGTCCCCAGCAGCAGATGCACAGGAACCATAACAGGCCTGCTCGGTCCACAACCTGCAGTGTGAAGAAATCCTAGAGCAACTTAATGAAACCACCACCAGGTGATACATGTAAATATTTATAGTTCTCTTCATATTATGGACTGTGGAACTCATATTAACCAGAGTTATCATTGCTATATCTTTTAAACACCAAAGGACCCGGTTTCATTACTCAGTTGAAAAATGACTTGACTCCATGGCCATGTGGAAATGACACACTTACCTGTTATAACGTTCTTTGATTCCCGGGTAATTAATTCAAATCACTTCTACGCCCAGGGTCTTTATGTGTTTGTTGCTGTTTAGACAGACCCCAACACGTATCGTAACCCCATGCACTGGTATCACAGACTCTGAAAGTGAGAGAAGGCGGCCAACATGAAAAGAAATGGGCTACAGTCCAACAGGCTTTTAAAGGCATTCAGTTAATTCCACCTATCAGTGCACTCACAAGGAAGATCAGTAATCTATGCTGAAGAAAGCAAGCCTGAAGAAAGAGAAGCTACTTAGCGACTTTGCAGTTCTTGTAAAAACAAAAAGCATCATATTTAAAAATACTGGGTAGAACTCGGGACAGGAGTTTGCCCAAGTGAAAAACGGGGAGCTGCTTCTAGTGCCCAGAATACAAAGCAGCTGGGTATTTAACTTTGGCTTAAATCTTCTGACTCCCTGTCCTTATTATTGCCACTTCCCACACACCACTAGCTATTCCTTTACCTAAAATACACAAGCAACTACAGCTAACTGTTCCTACGATATGTAAACCAAAGGCTGATGCTCTTGTTAGGGTGCCAACTCCCTCTCCTGAAGGAGGCCCAAACCTTTATAAGAAGCTCACGCCCAGTTGGCCTGTAGCCTCTTTTTACCTTTAAATCCAAGGTCATGTAGCAAGACAAGCCGGAAAAGAATGTGTAATTGGATTAACCATCATTAAGAAAAACCTTCATGCATTCTTGAATGAAAACACGCCTGCGCTTTACAACTTGGTAAAATACAATATGCATAAAAAGGCTCTTAGCAGCTTATTCTGTCTAAAAACTTTTGGGTAGTTTTTGACATTTTCAAAGCAGAAACATTAGAATTTGTCTTATTGTTAAATAATTGTTGTGTCAGATTACAGCGCGTGAAGTAACCATAGCAGTTTCCTGTTCTGCTGTACCCGTACACTATTCATTATGCATGACCCTGGAGAAAAAGACAACCAAACTTGTTCTCTCCACAAGAGGAAATTTGAACACAAGTTATTTACAGTAATCTTTATAAAGGTTTTCACATCAAAATCAGATACATGTCTTGGAGTTCAAAGCTTCCATTTCTTGCCAGCAAATCCTTTTTGCCTTGTTTTCACATTTTTCATTTTGCTGTCTCTGTCCTACCACACCAAAATGTGCATCCTGACTGCATTTGAATTTATAAAAAGAAAACCACCTTCAAACCCTTTCTATACAGCTAAAGAGTAACTGGGGCATGACTGAGAGCGAGTTGGCAGAAGCCCTGAAACGACTGACGTGGGCTGACATCAATTTCCAGGGACCTATGTCAGCTCTGTGCTCGAGGTCCAGGGCATGGATGGCTGATTTGGCTTTTGTCTGCTACCGTAACAGTGGCAGTAACGAGGGCAATTTTATTGCACTTGTGGTTTCGTGAGGAGGGGGTGCTTTTATTTATTGATTGATTTAATAGGCAGAGGTGGTTTCTGGCGTTGCTGCTTTCAGGCTGTGTTATTGCATCCAGATGGAATATACCTTGATCTGGTCAGAAACTGGAGCCATTGCCTGTGCCTTGAGAAGGAAGGAACGTGCTTCCTGTGGTACTTGAACCCTTTCCAAACTGGGGCTATTTTCTAGGCGTGTTGTGACTTTGGGCTCCAAAAACCTGAGGGCTACATTGTGCTGTGTTTTATTTTCCATACATCATCCTATGGTGGATAGCTAGGAATTCGGGATCTGCAGCCACATCCCAGATCTGTATTTGTCTTGGAGTAGTAGGGATTCCTCCCCCCTTCCTCTGGGCAGCAAATCAAACCCAGCTGTGCAATTGTAGCCAGAGCAGGCTTTGGAAGAAGCGTGGTCAGGCATTCGTTCTGCATGATTCAATAAACCAAAGAGCCTCGAATTGAGAATATAACACATCAGGTTGGATTTCATGTGCTTGATCTCCTTCCCGTCTGTGGTTGAATCTGGACCTGTTCAGAAGCCACACACACCAGCGTGGCACAGAAAGGGCAGAGGAGAAAGCACAGAGCAAGACTCCTGGAATCAGCAGATAGTGCTCCCTGGCTGCATCTCTGCTTATGCCTTTTACAGCTGCAGTTGAAAAAGCACAAGTACAACAATGTTTTTGACCAGTGTGAATGCATCCTTACACACTTTAACTCCCTTACCAATGGTATACAAACAAAACTAGCACAGCATTTATGTCTCTTACAGCTAATAAGGCACATCCATTTTTTAAACACACAGAAGGGTGTGATGCAGGAGAAAGACAGTATTTCAATATAGATGCTATGTTCAAGAAAGTTAAATTTAGCAGTCATATAGGAAAGGGGCTTGCATTCTGCACACAAGGTTATAGGTTATTTATATTTAATATGCTGCATCTGGCATTTTAAATAATTCCTTGGCTAATTACCAATGCCTGGGTGAAATGTGAAACTTCTGCCATTGGGGAATTAAAAGGAAAACAAAAACAAAAGTAGATTGCACAGCACTGGAAAGTTTTGTAGGAAAATTAGGAGTAACAAAAGATAGAATAAAAGGGACACATTTTTGGTTTTCAGTGAAAGTCTGCAGTCATCCATTTCAGACCCCCTATGCCAAGACTGTTAATTACAACACTCCTGTCTAGATCTCATGCTCAGCATTTGATCAATGGGGCATTTGTAACAGCAAGATTACAAAATAAAATTAAAAAAAGAGCCTACAATGTATGCGTTGACAAAAACATACCTACATAAAACTTAATGAGGGCACAGGCTCATTTAACCATTTTAGTTTTCCCCAAGAAGTTGTGTCACTCTCCCGAAGTTACTGCAGTCGTATTAATAAACTTTAATACATTTTTCTTCAATATATTTTTTACATTAACCAATGATTGCTCTGCTTTGTCCGTTTAACATTCTGCCACGTCAAGCAGACATGACTTCATCAAGTTTGCTGCTGCTTTAAATTTCTGTCATTTTATGGAGCAGACAGGAGTCCTCCCGTTGGGAAGTTACCCATAGCACATGTTCAAAAGACTAGAGGATCTAGAAATCTGGCACTTAACTGCAGGACTCTCTTCACAGACTTAATATTCACAGTATTTCGCTCTCAGATCATCAAGTGAAAGCAGAGTAAAATTACCAGCTGCATTATTACTGGTATCAACACATAAGGGCACTCCAGGCACAAGTATTTTCTTCTGAAATGATTGCTTTTACTGATACCTTAGAGTCTTACTACAAAGCCTGAAGTGGTTTGTGAGTGAAATCAGATGACAACTGAGATTGCTACCGGAACAAGAACCAACTCCTGTGGTGCACAGTGATGTTTGCATAAGTTGAGTATTTGTGGAAACTCAAATGAGGTTTCACGAAAGCTCCTAGGCTTAATACAAAGACTAAGGTGGCATTTTCCTTACTCTTCCATATTTTAACTCTCATTTCCGACTGTTCATTAGCCAGCAGACAGCCTTTTTGTACAGGACTGGGATAGAGAAAATACAGGTTCTGTTCCAAGCTTCCAATTTCTTGTAGTCTAATTTTCAGACTTTCTCAGAGCAGCACAAGTAACTTGCTATTTATACAGACACTTGAAACACTGGTTGAGTTTTCCTCCAAGGTGAGGATAATACAACTTTTGTTGTTGCTCTTTTCACTTAGATTGCCCATGACTCTTGAGTAAGGACTCTCAACTCTGGATTACTTCTTATACGCTGTCTGAACCATCCAGCAGCCTGGCTAGATGATTTAGGCTGATATTTCTCTTTGTACAGGGAAAAGAGAAGCATCACACAAGTGTTAATGCAAAATGGAACCCCAGTCTCTGTGGCTTTAGCTCTTTTATTCTATGCTGGGATCTACGCATGCTATGATATGGTCCTGTCTTGTTTCAGTGTAATGCGTGGGCAGCTTAAACTGCACCAGTTTATCTGTATTCCATATCTACCTTTGATGTCTTTGGATTATCTTAAGTCATATGTGCTTAAGTCATTCCTCCTTATATATTGTTATTTTAAAATGATACATAGCTTTTGCTTACCAGGAAATTAAGGTCTTTATGGGGAGCAAAATAGTATTTTCCCTCATTACAGCTTTTCACCCTAATTCATAAAAAACTACCAGAATAAATGTATTATTAATCCTTTCTTAATATGCATATCCCCAGGTTTCCCTATGAAGCCTGATGGGCTCATTCTTCAGAGAGAAGGACTGTCAGCCTTCAGCAAATGACTCTTTTGTCCTTGGCTCAGATCAGATCAAGTCAATCTAAACCAATAGTTTCTAATGCAGTTCAAAACTTCAAGGGCTCCTAGTAGTTTGGACCTGGGACTTGTACCTTTTCTCTGCAGGGCTGGATCCATTCTGCAGCCATTAGATCCCACAGGCTCACACCACTTGTTAGCCTATGCGTACTGCCGAGATCCATTCCACCACAAAGCCAAGGAGGCCAGCCAGGTGACTTACATGTATTTTTCCTTTGCACTGGAATATAGGCAGCAGTTCTCAGCAGCAGCTCCTGCCTCCCAGGTTTTAGCTGATTGAGTTTCTGCCTGGCTTGCTGTGCAGACCACAGCAAAGAGGGTTGATTCTTCTTTAACAGAGCAAGGGCTGGGAGCTTTAACTATCTGATTCAGTCACAGAATCAATCCTCACTACAGTCAGTCATCTGATGTTATGCTGCTGGTCCCAGTCCTTAGCTCTCTACCCTACCCCCTTTCCCAGGAATAGGCTTAGCTGCATCCTCTGGCTTCTTTTATGTCAGACTTGATTTGAGATAAAGGTGCTGCTGTATATTAAAAATATATGGAAAGTCAAAAGGACAAAACATAGAAAAGAATAACTGATTAAATACTATCTTCAGTATTTTTCCAAGCTGGAGAATGAGTTTTTCAATTAACGAAGTGATCCCAGTCAGCTCTAGAAGACTATTACTCAGTAAAGGTTCACCCATTTAAAATTAGGTTGGTTTTTTTTTCCTGTATTTGCAGATCCTATATCAATTAATCAGGTATCTATAAAGAACAGCTTAGCTGTTAGTTTATATTGAACAAAACAACACAGATTCAATAAATGCTCACACAAAATGGATTTTTAACATGTATTCAAACTAGAAATCTTACCCCAAGGATTCATGTCATTAGTCAGTGAGCAAAACCAAATCATGTCATCAGTCCTTTTGCTTTCATTGTTCAACAGGCCACAGATGTCTGAATATGTGCAAAACATCTGTCTGCAAATGCAAAATAGAATGTTTGACCTGTTGCTTACTCCTTTGGAGACCAGGGCCCAGTCCTTCCATGTATTAAGAAGAGATAATACCAATAAGACACAAGGAGGTAACTACAGATAAGATACAGAACAAGTATTTTCAGATCAAGAAAACTGGTAAGAGAAAAGGCTAAACTTGTTAAATTCAACATTATTTCATCAGTAAATAATTCTATGAGGTCCTTACCACACTTAAAAGGATTATCTTCCCATTAGGAAATGTAATTTGTCTGAAACAATTGTGTAAACCATGACATTAACAGTGATTCATGTGAAAATAAAGAATACATCCATTCTAAAGCATGATACACACTTTTGAGCGGTTAAAATCTTTTTCTCATACACTTCATAGCGTAATGTCCTTTTGAAGAATTAAAACTGCTTGGGTACTCTATATACTATATATGTAACATCCACAAGAGCTGGAGGTGTCTTTGTTACACTGACACCTGCAGACTAATGCTGCCAAGCTGCTGGTCAGAAACAGGCTCTGGCCAGAACCAATCTGGTACAGCTTCAACCAACATCCCAAAGATTAAAAGGTAACATGCTTCTGCAAACCATCCCTCAAGGCCTTTTCCACAGATGGAACACTCACCAGAGTTTTAGCAATGACTGCTATGAAACAAACATCTGGATGAAGAGAAAGCAAAACCCTTGTAGATCTTAAAAAAAAAAAAAAAAAAGGCAAAATTACATGGCAGAGGGTGAAGTGTTCTTTCATAAGGATATAATGAGGTTTTAAAGATGTTTTTGATAAAGATGATCCATAGGGGAAACTCACGAAGAGAGAGTTTGATGACCATTTGAGGAAGAAAAAAATATAATCATGAAAACAGCAAGAAAAGATATTCCAACTAGGAATTGATCTAATTACATGGAAAAGAAGCTTGAAGACTATTGCTTTGCCTATTCTGTCTCCCTTTATGTTGATAGGCTAAAAGACAAGCAAAGTAGTATAAAAAGCTGGATAATTTTTCCAGGTAAAGTATCTACTGCTCATATTGCATCTAATTTTTATCCTATGATCAACAAAGAAAATAAGCAGACTGCAGATATAAGGGGTTTAATGTAAACTCCTAACAAAGGAAGATGTTCTAAGAGGAGAGTAAAGTGAAGAGATGAGCAAATACACTTGTATGGAGGCACCACTGACTGTGCCCTCCACAGAACAGCAGCAAATAACCTACTGGCAATAAGTGCCATATATACAGCCTCTTACCTGCTCAGCCACTGAGACAGCAGGAAGAGAGGGTACCAGGCTGAAATACACAGCAGGGTAACTAGGGGACATTGTCAAGATTCCAGCAGGGTCCTGGTTTCAGAGGGATGAAGTTAATGTTCTTCCTGGTCGCTGGTGCAGTGCTGTGGTTTGGATTTCGGGTGAGAATGGCACTGAGAACACACTGATGGTTTAGTTGTTGCTAAGCAGTATTTACACTAAGTCAAGGACTTTGAAGCTTCTCAGCCCACCCATCAGAGAGGAGGCTGGGGGGGCAGAAGGAGCACGGAGGGGGCAGAGCCAAGCCAGCTGAGCAGAGGGTATTCCAGACCATAGGATGCCATGCCCAGTGGATAACGAGGGGAAAGCTGGCCAGGGGCTGCTGCTCGGGAGCTCTCTGGGCACAAGTAGTATGACTGCAACACTCAATAGATGTTCATGGCACACTGGCTGGTGGTAACAGGTATCAGGATGGTATCAGCTTATTTCCTATTTAAATAACACCAAACATGCTTCTCTTCCAAGTCTTGTTCAGTCTGCAACCGAACAGTCCAAAACGTTTTCTGAAACATGTAAAGAACAAGGTTTTACTCGAGGGGAGGATCCTGAGGAATAACACGAGTTTTAGCAAGTGTGCACAGTAGTAATGTGCATGTGGTTAAGTTCCTGTCAGAGCAGGAAGTTATGGGTTGAAGCAGCTAAATACTTCACAAATAAAGTTTAAAAAAAGTAGTAATTAACCCATAAACCCACCAAAACAACAGGTTTCTAGACAAAAGGATTGAACTGCTTTATTTAATAGTTATAAACAAAATCCAGAACCTGTGGGGAGGCACTAGTGTTTTCATGAGAACTGAACTTACTAAACCCTTTTGCTGAAATAGATGTACCCACAGACAAGAAAAGGCAAAATCTCCAGAATCAGCTACTCAGGTTCCATTTGAATTAAATTCCAGTTTTACTCAGTTAAAACAGAAGAAACAATCCATCAACCATGAAGTGGTTTCTGCTGGGCAGGGATTTAGCAGGAAGTAGTCAGCAGGACTGCACGTACCCACAATCCCCATCATGCATGACTTTAGTATGTAGTAACATTAGGCTGTCCTGACAGCTTTGACATGCTTCTGCTCAGAAAAAAAATGCTGCAGAGAACAACAGCTGCCCTTCTTGGTGCTCTCCTGCAGGCAGAGCCTAATCCTCGGGGCTTCTACAGTTGTTCAAGAAACCTTCTCAGGCACCAGAGGCGCCACGTGGGAAACTGCCTGCTCAAAGGTTTACCTATAGTAAGAAAAAGTGTATTTTATGCTATTAAAACTTTTACAGTAGCACCTTCCCAAAGCAGCCAATATATTAAAGATCCATATCACAGAACAGATTTATTATCACAAAGGGAGGGGCGTGTCTGCTACAGCATGACCATAAACTGGAGATGTATCTCCTCCAGTCAAGACAGTACATGAAAGTTATTCATCCAGCAGCTCCCAAAGTTGTAAACCCAGTTCAACTGGCTACCAGGTGCTGACTGTGCTGGGTACAGAACAATTGGTATGTCCCAGTGAATCAGGCAAAGATCAGACTAAAAATAGTCTCGACACTGGTATTTATATACCTTCGGAGTATTAAACACAGCTTTACTGGGTTTCTTGGACTTTTTCTCATTGGGAATGCCCTGACAATTTATACTGAGGCTGTTATAAAATTGATTGTAAAAGTTTAATTTTAAACTTTAAAATCAGAGTAGTAAGCCAAGAAATGTCCAAGTTGAAAGAAATCCAAACTTCTAAGGCATAGAACCTCATATAGCATATCTGAGTTATATTAACTCTTTCCTATAGCAGTCCTTCAGATGGAAAATAAGTCTGATCCATCTTAGTATGATTTTAATCTGGGATTACAATATCCTATTACAGTAAATGATGTCAAACATTTGGTATTAATGTGCAGTGTTCCCGGCATCAATAATTTCATGAAATATCTAAAACTCTTCTGTTAATTAAATGTAACATCAATTCACTGTGTGAGGCTTCATGTTAGGAAATAGCAGTATAAACCACATACAGCTACTAAGAGAATCACAAATAAGAAAGATCCTAAAAGGAAAGGAATGGTTGCCAGTAAACTGTACAAGACCAAAGGTTAAGTTACTCTCAGAACATGAGGTTATGGGTCAATGTAGTTAAAAGGGAAAATATCCCAGAAATACATTTCAGAAAATGAACTAATTAACCCATAAAAATCACCAGAATGACAGGTATTTGAACAAAAGGGTGGGAATAATTCCTTTTGGGGAATTCTACTTCAATATTTATAAAGTAAATGACCCAAATATGACTCAAAATTAAAAATTAAAATTAGAATTGTGTAGGATTTAAATTCCTTTGTACTTCATCTCTCTGCATTTCTCAATAGTGGCTCAATCACTCAAAAAAACCAGTATTCTTAAGGGGAAGTTTTTGTATTTTTCCTGCCTCAGTTGAAGGTCTGTTTCTGTAACACCTCAAGACAACCTAATTTAGAGCTGCCATAGCCTGGTCCTCCACCCTACCCTCAGTTGCTCAGTGATTTGTGCTGATGTGAGCACTGTGCAGCAAGGCAGCTCAGGGATCTGAGCCAGTGAAAAAACAGCTCTCCAAAGAAAGCAACTTTCTGTCTCAGTTCCCTGGACTGGCTCAGTACATGGCAGCATGAGTGGCACAAGGGAGGAACCACAGCTAGCTCAGGCATGTTTGATACAGGGTCCTAGAGAACCCCTGGGACCATCAGCTGTCCAACAGTCACTGGATAACCATCTTATGGTGGTTATGAGCCCCAAAGTTCATAGTCCAAACAGTGAGTTAAACTATAATTAGCTTTGGGTTCCATTAATATGGCAGCTAGTAAATTAAACAAGTGAAACTTCCCTAAACTGGGCAAGGGAACAGTAACAGCTCTCAGTAGAAAGTCACAAATCACCCAGCATGGCTGGTTAGGAATAGTTAGCAAGAACAGACAGAGTAAAGGTTCAGTGCAAAAGCTGCACCAGCCAAGCACATCCCTGGGACAGAAAGGAAGGTTTCATTATGAGTTCTCTCATACAACCCTCTGAGAACTGACTGAACTCACAAAACAGGATGGAAACATCTCCCCCACTTCTGCTGTGTTCATTTTCCGCCTGGAGCAGTATCAGATGGGAATGGAATCACTCTCTTCTGGAAGCAGCAGGTTTTCAGCTCAGCTCAGCCTGCCACCTTTGCCTCCGAGGCTGTGGATGCACGTCCTGGGTTCCATGGAGAGGTTACCTCTCCCAGCCACCTACACAGCTCACACAGCAGAGGGGTGAACACTCCCTTTCCAGTGAGTAGAAATAAGCCATGTTAGCCCACAGAGCTTCAACAGCAGATCTTCCCTAACTCCCTTAGGAAACCAGGATGGAACCAGTATCTTGGTCAGAACTTTATCACCATAGTTTTTTTCACCAACAAACCCACCTGCCAAAGCCCCAGAGGCAATTCTCTGAGGTATCTGATGGGTGGGTACCAGAAGTCTCCCATTCTGCACCTATTTTGCAATGAGGCCACAACGAGACAAGTGAAAGCCAGGGCTTTGCATACAGCCCTTTCCTGTTCCTCTGCTGTTGTGCCTTCTATACACCTTCAAAAAAAAAAAAAAAGTAATTTGTACCAACTGAACCTACCCAGTTTCAAAACAGTCAGGTACAGATAAGGATGAACCTGCTGCTTCAACAGAAATCACCAATTGCTTGCCTTGTGCCAAGGTGTAGAGAAAGGGGAAAAAAGCAGCTTTAAAAACACGGGGTATCTGCAGCTTGGATCAAAGAACAATCTGTGGAGATTGAGTGCAGGGCAGCAAGTGCACAATCACAGGTTTCTGACTTACAAGACTTGCGGGCAAAGCCAGCCCAAGTAAGGTACAGCACAGAAAAATCACTGGAATGGGTTCAATTTGACCCAATGCCAGAGCACACTCTAATCTGGGGAACAGAGCCAGACCTGACGCCATTTGCAGGACCTTTGGTGCTGTTTTAAACATGTATCTTTGCTGTGCCAGATAACAAACCCAAGATGATATAACTTTGCAATTAAAGAATAATTAGCAAGAGAAGCAATGCTTTGATCCGCAGCAGTTAGTCACAGAGCCATTAATGTCAAGTGGGTATACTAAGTATAGATCTTTCTCTAACAATATTTTAATCAACTTGAATAAATTAATTTAGGCTACATGATAAATTGCAACAGCTAAATCTGAAGATGTCCTCCTTTACTCATTTATACTTAATCAGCAGCCTAGCCATTAAGGTAAATTGCAGTTATAACAACAAGTACTAGGAGATAAATTTAATATTTACAGCTGTTTGTACCTTGAGACTATGAGAAGATGGTGTTAGGCAATACCAGCTCAATGGCTGCTGCTCTCCTTGGCACCAGCACATGCCATCTGCAGAGCTCTTTTGGCACAACCATTTGTGAGAGCACCCTGTGAGCCACACCAGGGGAACTGACCCGGCTCCATTCTGTACCTGGGGGGAGCTGGGGAAGTTGTTCAGACCACATCAGTTCCCTGACCGATCCACAGCCTGGCTCCACAAAAAGCTACGTCAGCACAACTGCTCAGGGCTGGGGTAGGGGCTGCAATACGCGACCCAGACCAAGGGCATCTGAAGTTAGTTCTGTGGCCAAACACTTGGTGTCATGAGACAGAAGTGCAGGAGCAGCACCAGCCCCTGGGCACGTCCCCAAAGGGAAACGCTCTAATGCACTGCTCTTCCATCAATGCTCTTGACAAATGCCAGCAGAAAAATCACCCAACCCATGAACAAGTACATAAACGAACAGAGGGTAGCTCAAGGACAAATGCCGTGAATACATTGCTGTACAGTGATTTTAAGAAAACCTATGATGAGGCTGATCAATAAATGGTGAAACTTGGAGAAAGGAAATCTAGAAAGCAAGTTATGAGGTTTATTGATAAAAACTGGGCTATTGAATTATTTGCTATTGGATTTTCTCTTCTTACCCTTAGTTTTAGAAATACATTTTCATTCAGTAAAGAGAAGGATAATCACTTCAAAGGATCATTGCTGGAAATAAGTGATATGCAGATTCATGAAAAATAGACTAAAACTTACTTCAGGTAAGAGAGATTCTTCAAAGCACTAAGACAACAATTTGCCCATTTATCCTCCTCCCCACAATTCATACCAGTAACTCTGCAAACAATCTATCCACAGGGGATGGTGGTTGTTCTAAGCCATGGCCCCAATGAATGTATTTTTTAGTCTCGGATATAAGTAAGAGCTACAAAAGGTTAAAAAAATGTGGGTATAGTTCAGATAAACATCTAAGAGTTTGGAAATTCATCTGAAAGCTTTCTGTCAGGAAAAAAAAAAGTGCTGTAAGTCTCGTGAGAAAAAGGCTTATTTGTGATGCTGCTGGCACTTTTATTTCTGTTCTCAGCTGGAATATGATGAGAGTAGTCAACTCCTCACATGATGTTTTGTCTTCAAGAGTTGTGGGGAAAAAGTTCAGTTCTAAAAATAGGAGATTACGGTGAGACTCTTATCCTATGTAAACTGACTTTGCCTCTTGTTACTAAGACAGACAATGGGATGGTAAAGTAAAATATTGGTGAAAACTGAGAAGTTGCATGCAGTTAAAGAAATCATTATTTACATTTTACAAGTTCAAAAAATTCCTCACATATTCAACTTGAAAGACAACTTCTGATTTTTAGTTACATAGCACTAAAAAAAAAATGCCTCCTTAATTAACTTGAGTAATAACTCTTGAGAATCACCAAGTTCTTATGGCTGTGCCTTGAAATGAAGCTTGACTACACACAGCAGCAGGACTTGGGTCTTGGCTATGGATGGAGTCAATTGTCTACAGCACACAGGTTACTTCCAAACACTAAATTCCATTTCCAAAATGACTTAGAAATGTATCAGTCCTTTAATACAAGTCAGTGGATGTAGTCTCCAATATTAGTTCTGAAAATGGAACCTGAACTTTTAAATTACTTGGACTTGTTGAAATTTTTCTACCCCCATCTTCACGTGACAAACCCGTGCGTTTGCAGGGACAGGCTACGGTGCACATGAATTGTCCTGTTGTAGCTCCAGTGGTCTGCTCTACCTCACCACGGACAGCTAGAGGAACAGCACATCACTTCCATAATGGCAATTCTCCCTTTTGGCAGATATGGGGGGTTTTTTTGCTTAAACAAATAGGTATGGTTTATACTTCCTCAGACTAGCTCTGCTGGGAAGTCTTTAAGAGATTTCTCGTGTCACAGACACCCAAGTCAACCAGGTAGCTAATATCTACAGGGTATCAGCTGATAAATACTGCTTTTGTCAGCGCTGCTGCCTTAAACCACCCTGTCCTCCAGGCTCCTTGTTCCCTCTCCTTTTCTTTCTCCCTTACTGTCCCCAACCAACTAGGCTGGTGGAAGGGATGTGGAGATGTTCATTCCCTACCCTGTTTTACCACTAAATCCCATGAACAATTGTAGTGCCACGACTGAGACAGGGGCAAAGATGTGAGGAATGAACAGCTGGGGACTGAGGAGCACTGACCTGAGAAAAGGTGTTCATCAAACTACAGCAGCCATCCTGTCTGAGCAGGAGATGTTTCTGCTACTTATCTAGGCAGCCAATAAAAGGAGAATTCTTGGAAAGCAAGAAGGTGTCAGTTAAAGATGACAACAAAATTTATCATTTAAAAAATAAAGCTCCCTTTTAAACTGAAACCATAGAGATGCCATTTAAACAGTCTGAGCAGAACTGAGTGACTCCTTTGCAAATCTGTATTATAGCACATTTGCTAAATGTGCAAAACTGGGCTTGTCTACACAGGGCTCCTGTTAATTAATTCTTATTAAAATGTCCTGCCTCTCAACATTACATATTCAGGACTCACAGTTTAGCTGGCATTCAGTCTGTGCAGATGTTGCCCTTTTCTTCCAAAAAAGAACATCCACCTATAACTCAGACTTGTATATGGGGACCAAGGAGACACCCACTTAAAAAGCATCATACAGTTAAGATCACATTATAGTAATCTCACTCTGCTCAGTCTTCAAGGGGGTCTCTCCTTCTCCCCCCCACCCCAGACACTGTTGCAGCTGCATACTACTTTTGTATGAACGAGCTGCTTGTTACTGACTCTTGCAGTCTATTGGAAAAATTAGAAATTAAAATATGCAGACTATTTTATAACCACACATAAATTTACCAACTTCCAAGATCCAGTATGTTTGCCTATCCCCAAGACAGATTACACAATACAGGCATTTGTAGGGAAAAATTCATGGATTTTTAAAGGCTCTGTAACACTCAGAAAAGGACTGTTAAGCAGCTGCTCATTCCCCACTTTTATGAATACAGGGCTAAGTTATTACCCATATAATACAGTACTTGTTTTGGCATAAGGTAGGAGGTAATCCCTACTGCTGAGTCTGTTTACAAGTCATATCTGCTGCTCCAGTGACACTGCCAGAGCCTGGTACATTTTCTGAAGGGTGGTGGCACCAGACTGAGTACCTTTCACATACTGATCAGTGTATATGCTCCCTATATAGAATCTCTATAAAGGGATTCCAAAGAGGATGCTTTTGTTCTAGGGAGCAGAGGGACATTTTTCTTTTGCTGTCCCCCTCCCAGATCTTTCCCTTTGCAAGTGACTCTTGGTACTCCTGTATGGTTGGGAATTTTTTTATTTATAGACAAAAATATGGAGCCAGGAGTCAGATGAAAACTAAAATGCATAAATCTTTTAAAAAGAGCTTCTACCTTATCTAGCCTTACTTAGATGTGGTAGGAACACGGGGACTGGAGCCAACTGTACTCTTTTTGCCAATCTGCCTTAAAGTTCAAGAGTGAGTAATGTCATTGAATCACAGACTCTGGTTGGAAGAGATCTCTAAGATCATCTAGTCCAACCGTTAACTCAGCACTGCCAGGTCACCACTCAACCATGTCCCTCAGCACCACATCTCCACAGCTTTGAAACCCCTCCAGGGATGGGGACTCCACCACTGCCCTGCCCAGCCTGGGCCAGCCCTTCACAACCCTTTCAGGGAAGGAATTGTTCCTAATGTCCAACCTAAATCTCCCCTACAACCACTTGAGGTCATTTCCTCTTGTCCTACTGCTTGTGACTTGGGAGAACAGATCAGCCCCCAGCTCACTACAACCTCCTTTAGATCAAAATGTTTCTATGCTTTCCCAATGTGTGTTAGAGGGTTCACAGATGACAGTGTCTGGTGTGCCTGTCACCTATCTCAGCAGGTGTAAGATAGACCTGGATCCATCAGGAAGACACCCCATAGAAGATGTCATCACTTTGTTCGTTTAGAAAAATAACAGATTCTCAGGAGGAGCATCAAAGGATATTGAAAAACTCCTAGCATGGATCCCAGAACAGGTTTTCTTTCAGGTTTTTCCCCTGAACCTTTGCCTTCTCCTTATAGATTTCCATCCCTTGTGCTCTTTGGCACCTGCCCAGTACGGAGCATCTCCCTGCAAACCTTGGCTTCACTCATAGTCAAGTAAAGCAAAGGATCGAGCTCATTTGCCTATCTAGAGCAAACAGAACTTCATGTTTATCAATCAGAAATCATATAGACCATAAACTGAGAATGTATTTGGCCTCCTCCCCTTTTTTAAAAAAAAAAACACAAACAAACTGGCATCACAAGGTACCTTGAGAATGGAGTTTCCATCTTCCCTGCCTTGATCCGAAAGGGAGCACTACTGAACCTGAGGACATGGTTGGACTTGTGCAGCTGATCTGTGTTAAGAGGTGAACTCCTTCACACAACCTGCAGTTGCCAGTCCTCTCAGATCTACTAGCATGACTACATATGGAACCACTCCCTAACCTGCTTCTGTCAAAATAATCTGCTTTTTGTGGCAAATGATCAGAGAACTATAGGGAAGGAATGAAAGAAAAATGTTCCTTTTTGTTGGCTCCTGTTGCTCTAGGCACTGGACAAGGTTCTCACCGACAGCTGGTTACCATGGTTATTAATACCCTGACACAAAGTGAATGAATACCGTGATTTAGAAGAAAGGAGCAAAGTCTCCCTAGGAAACCCCAGGAATATCAGAGGAGTAGGCAAGAGTATAGCACTTTCTTTAAAGAGAAACTGATGACCATTTGGAAAAAAAAGTCTTTATATTTTAATGACTTGTAAAGTTTAGCCTCTGGCAGTTCTATTTTAAAAATAATCTTTCACAATTAAAACCAGTTAACTCAGAAACTGCTGCAAGATGAAATATATTTGATCTCTTGTCCACATTTTGAGTTGCCATAACTTTTGTTTGCTGCAGACTAACCCCTCTCCAAGTATTAAATGCTGCTCTCTTAGATGCATACAGAAGGGGCACAGCATCTGTCACCCAGTCAGGGAAGAGCTCTAGTGCCTTACTGCCAGGACAGACAACTCGCTCTGTGTAAGAATGCTGTTTGTCTCTCAGCCATGCAAGACTCCACTCAGCTTCCATCAGCTCATTTGTACTTGCCAATATCTACCCTTTAAATACTTACAGCTGCCACTTCTGTGTTGAAAAAGTATCTGTTTTCATCTTTCATTTAAGACTGAGACCTTGTCCAAAGCATCTGGTAATGTGAACTATGGGGCCCTGGATAGACCAGGAGCTATAGAGCCTGGTTGAAAGTCATCCTGAATAAGAATAAGAGTGTTTCCTGAGCAGTTCCTTTGGCAGCAGTGGTCCCAGCTATACAAAAAAAATCACCCAACAAACCCACTCTATTTTGCTGGCTTGTTTTTAGCCTGCATCAGTTCCCCAGTCAAGCTAGCCAACCAGTTGTACACACATTATTGCACTTGCAGAACAGAGGGTGAAGCAGGGGCAGAAAAGATGTCTAGGGTTACTTTTCTATAACTGACTTCACCAGACATGTTTGTAAAACTGACTTGGCCACACCTTATTCTAACCGTAGGCAGAGGACTTCATCCTATACAGACACTAATCCAAACCTTTTCAAAAGCATTAACTCATCTAATAAACATCTAGAAGTGTGCTGTGCTTTCAATAGTTATTTCAGAATATTATTCATATTCAGGAGACAATAGTGGGAGGGCAAGAGCTAAACCAAGGTATTTAATTTCAGGTTCTCCACTTGACTGAATTATCAACCACCATGATCCCTATTGGGGAATAGCAAGAAGCAGTAAAATGTCTAGGGCTCAAAAGACATGGTCTTCCCTAAAATCACAACCTACACTCCAAAAAGGAGATTACCACCATGAACTTGCATTGCTGCCACATGCATCAAAATCCATAGGCAGTCCATCAGAACTGCAGCCATTTTACCATTAAATAATGCAGATACTGGCCCACCAGCTTCTCCCACTGTGAGTGGAGTGTATGTACCCTGTAGGCATGGCCAGAGCTGCAGCTCCTGCAGGCAGAGCCAGCCTGGCCGTGCAGCAGCTGGATCAGCTGTTGCTAACAGAACCCCGGCAGCACAGATTGCACTGCAGGGGTGCATGATGTTCTACAAAGCTGAGGAAATACTTTTTGTATTTGGTCTGGCTGTTCTGCCAGTAGCCAGTCGTTTAAACTGGTATTTTAACAATACAGCTTCAATAACATGGAAATACCATTTGCCTTAGCTGCTCTCAAATCACAGAGCTTGCAAAGCCAACTGTTCCCCAACATACTGCTCTTATTCAGGGGGATCCATTGCCATGAGTCTTACCATTTGTAAGGATAATTTGATGCAAAAAAATCACTAATATCAACCCTGCCCACAAACAAGATCTACAAATGCAAAGGTTAGGCTGCCACAAGGTGCTTCCCTGGGCCTGAAGCTAATGAAGCTGTGGCTGTACTGACTTCTAGGTGATGAACACTGACTTCAGCAGCCCCTATTTACTTTCCTTTAGCACACTCCATTCCCAGGCACCCTCTCTTGACTAGGTGCCACCCTTGCTGTTGTGCCACCAACAACACTTGTGTGGTCAGAGAACTGATTCATCCCAAAAATCAAAGCAACCATAAGCAAGTGTTTGTGCTAGCACAGCGGAGGAGTCAATAAGAGATGGAGGTTGCAAGAAGAAGCAGAAGGCAAGGAGGCAAGGTTCAAACTTGGTCTGAACCACAACCCCTTTGGTGAGCCTTGATAGTGTCCACTGTCTGTATGCTAACTGAGAAATGGGAACTCTGGAGGGGTGAAATTACTGGTGAGTCTCAACAGCTCAATGAAAGAGCTTAGAATAGATGTCAAGTCAGGTTTCACAGTCCCTTGCCTTAGTTATATCACCATACTTTTCAAGAAGAAGTGTTTAAGATGTTTGATTTGAATGCTACAGTATTCCTGAGCAGCTTGGAGTGTCTCTGAAAATTTGCATTATTTGTTTCAGGAGTAATCAGTCACAAGAGCACACAGGCAACATAGTTCCACAGTGTCATTCTGATAGACCTGTGAGACTCAGGGACAAGTAACAACCTCCTTAACTGCTACTCACTCAATACCCTTTTTTGGCAGTTCTCAGTTCACCTCCCATCTCAGTTTCACAGAAAAATCTCCCAAAGTCCCCATGAACTACTGGATACCAGTGCCTTCTTTTTAAGCACACAATTAAAAAAATTCAAACAGAAAGGGCCTGAGGCAAAATTCCTTGCCTAAATAGCTTTGAAGTTTGTGAGAACTTAGATCTAAAATATGCTACTTGAATCCAACTAATTTACTCAGCATTTCATCCTTTATAAGCAATTCAGTCTAAAGCTTTAGAGTCAACTAGCAAAAACTTGAAACAGTGCTGAACTCCATTTTAAATCCTCTCCTGTCAAGAATCACATCCTGGACAGCAGGTCACTACTTCCCATGTTTGTAGTAGGTAGCTCTGAACTCAGGACATACCCAACGTCTCAGAACCCTATCTAGATCACAATAAACACACTCAGGAAGATGGTAAATCATTTCACTCTGACATTAATACAGCTTCATGTAACCCCAATTCCACACTCCTGACTATTTTAACTTTCTTCTCACTGGTCCATCCAAACCCACATTCTTTAAACTGGTTTATATGAAGTTTTTCCCATGTCTTGATTATGACATGAGCCCACTCTGAGTCCCTCAGCTTCCTCCTCCTTTACCACAGCCATCTTTGTCTGCCACAGAGCACAAAAAGACGTACTCCAGCTTCTCCTCTACTCTTGTGAAAAACGGGTCAGTCAGCTTTGTGCTCCTCCCCACCTTCCACTCTTTGTATACAGCTATATCCTGCCTGCCCCACCTTTCATGTTTGTTCTCTCAGCAAATTCTTCACAGCGGATACTCCATATACTCTCAACACTTGGCCTATTTTGGATGTTCCTATAATAGATACTAAAACTATATCCCACACAGTCCTGAATATCTCACAAAAAAAGAAGAAAAACAAACCCTGTGCATAATTGCTAATGTTTTTTAGTCACAAAAAAGAATGCTAGAGTCTAATTTTAGATGTTGTGTTCAGTTTCACTCACTTTTGATAACCTGCATTTTCCTTTTGCGGTGTTATGTTTTGTTTATGGTTTAGAAATTGTGTTAGATCTCACATGATGACCTTTAAAATAAACCAAGCTTAACATCTTGATATCCACAATGGCGTAGGAGTCTCAAGATGTGGTTGAAGATATTTGTTTCTCGTTAGGAGGAAACTAATGACAGATCATGCCACTTCCTCACTTATCAAGGAAGATCCTCTTGGTGCTAGTTTTACGTTCAACTACAGCAGTTTATAATGCACTGGGGGTGTGTTTATAATAGACATAGGGCAGGTTGTTGACACAGCTCAATACTATATATCGTTCATTAATTGACTAATCTATGCAAATCAGCAGAAAAAATTCTATTGTTTATCTGCTATGAACAGGTTACAAACTTGGCTACAAAATGCTGCGCAGTCAACGGATGGGAAGTACACTGGATAGAAATATGCCAGGTATTTCCCAGTTCCATTTCCTGAATCATAAGGAAGCCTATCAGACAACTGCCCATCCCAAGCAGAAGCTACTCTGAATGACCATTTGAAACCCCTCTCTTCCCCACCCACACTCAACTGCATGAAGAGTAGCCGCAATAAGCTAAAATAAGCTGTTGTCCACATCCCAAAATCTATTAGAAAGTTACAGAGCTGTGTTTAGGAAAACCAGTTTAAGTAACTTACAGAAAAGCCAACCAAAGTCACTAATGCAAGGAATACACTTAGTTGCTTTCCTAAGTCTAGGATCCCTGAACTGAAAAAAAAA
>VYZX01010889.1:77468-89027 GCA_013401335.1 Brachypteracias leptosomus | reverse complement strand
AAAAAAAAAAAAAAAAAAAAAAGGTGTGACAGGATACTAACCTGAGGAATATCCCCCCTAGTTGCTGATAGGCAGTTTGTCTTTGCAACCAGCAGGAATAAACTGCAGACCTAGGTGAGAATTCCAGCCTTGGAACAGGAACATTTTCCATTGGCCCCAGGTACCCAGTTTGTAAGAATATAATTAGAGGATCAGAAGGCCCTAAAACAAGACAGCTACTGTGTTATTTCTCTTATTTTCCCAGATGGGGGAGTTTTCATGGCTTGAGGATCAGGTTTGGCTGTGAAAGTTGTGGAGGAGAGCGTTCACATTTTGTACCTGCATTCACACAGAACCATCATTACTGTCTTGTTGGGCCACACAAGCACCAGCACAACAACAGCAGCAAGTCTGGGGCTGTAAAGCACAGGGGAAGTGAGAAGAGTGAACTGTGTGGGTGACATGTTCTCTCCGACCAGGTGATCCGCTGAATTCACAGGCTGAGGGGGAAGCAATAGCAGCCCAGCAGTGAGAGGTGGTTTGAACAGGATGAGGTTAGCTCTTCCTTTCATGGAAATACATCAACCCTTTCTGGAAAATCTTTTCATCTAAATCACTTCTTAAAAAAAATAAAGTGGGGGTAGAACAAATTTATTTGTCTTCACTGTGATTCTCTACAAACAGAGATGAAATGGAAACTCTGTCCTCAATCATACTTTGAGCTGCGTTTGTTTCTGTAATGCAACAGCCCAAGGCATAAATTTAAATAAATGGTGTCTTACACGTTTTGATTCTAACAAAGAATGGAGAATCCTTCTACTATGGGCTACAAGAGTTCAAATACTGAATATGAACATAAAAATGGGTAGATGCTGAACCAGTACTATTGTACAGAGAGATATCAGTGACTAGTTTTTGGGGGCGCTGGGGTAGGAGGTGGTTGTGGTTTTTTGTTGGTGTTTTTTTTTTCCTCTATCCCTTCACCCCATCACTGCCATTACAGGCAGTGTAATGCACATGACATGTGCAACATGACCTATACTGGTGAGGAAACTCCCACTGATTTTACAGTCTACGTGACAGCATTTGACATACTGCTAGAAGTTAATAGAAACTTAATAAATTATCTTCTTTAATTCAGTATTAGGAACACATTATTTATATACCATTATTTATAACATTATTATAACATTGCAAGTACTACAACTGTCTTCCACACTCAGGCAAAGCAAAAGATGAAAGCTGGCACTAATTGTAACAAGAGAACGTCACAGGCCAGTGAGAGTAACCTAGAATTACTGTCACTGATGACAGGTAGGCACCATGGTCTGACTGTACAGTGATTTACTGGCTTAATCCTGCAGTCTCAATAGTCCAGCTTTCTGAAATCACAGGTCTGATACCCCTGCAAACATTCCATCTGCCATTCCCACTCACCTAGGGATCTGAACACCAAATGGTCAAATAACTGCTGAAAAAAGTTACCCAAAAAAGCATTGTATGCTATACAGGGGAAATAAACGCACGCTGCTGCTGAAGTGAAACTGTCCCATACTGTTTTTAACACTCTAAGATCTCATGGGTTTTGTGGTTCACACAGGTACCTCTACCCAGACATGTTTACTTGTGTTCTGTCTGGTGTCCAAGATTTGCCCCTATTTCAGCACAGCAAGAAGACAACTATGACAATGGGTTCAGCTTTTAAATTGTTTGTTGCCTGGGACTTACACGGGTATGTAACTAGAGCAGACATGTAAACAGCCAGGAAAGTCTCTTTAAATTCTGTAATGATTCAGAGCTGGTGAAACAGTAGAGTACTAAATGGCATTCATGTCTTTGCTGCTTGAGAAACTTTAAAGAAAATGTCAGTAGTTAACTTATTAAGTAAACAAGTGTGCACTAAATCAAATCAGGTCAGTCCCTGAGAAGCTTCCCAATGAAGTTTGATTAGAGCCTGACTTTTCTTTCTAACTCAAAAGAAGAATGTTTTTCAACACTTGGAATAAAAAAAAAGGTTAGAAAGTACTAGCTTTTAGTTGAGTATCTTTGTAACTCTTGCTTTTCTCAGAGCACCATGAGGGACAGACACCATTCTACACCTCTGTTCAAGAGGTTTGACACAAGGAGCTATGACCAGATGTGACCAATCCTTGCTAACACCAGTGCACAGAAGAGGCAGTGCAAGCACACAGGCACATGCAGCATCCAAACACTGCACAGATAAATTTACAGATCAAGAAAAAAAACTTGTTAGGAAAGGTAAAGTGTTTATACAGTTCTAAACCAGGTGAGAAGTACAGACCAAAGATCTATATTCAAATCCAGTTCTGTCAGCTCGACGCAATAGAACACTAATTAAAAAAATCCATGTTCACAACTATGGATAGATTATAACCATTTCAGTCACAACCACCAAGCAATAAAGGCAGTTAAACAGGAAGCTCATTTTTCATATCAAACACAATGACACACTGAAGCACTAAACAAATGTATGGGCACTATCAAGGAAAATCAAGTTTAAATGAGTCAGGTGTCAGTGCTGTTGTACAGTGCTTTGTAAACTCTCACAAGAGGGTATCTCACACAGTAACTTCCTAAAAATGGAAAGCAGAGACTCTCCCACCATGCCAGGGCAAGGGAAATGTATTTATCTAATAGGTGTTTAACAGACAGAATCAGATTAACTCCTACAACACAGCTTCATTTGGGAGCTCAGTGAACACAAGTGTGTATTTAAGCCTGCTCTCTTAAAAACACTGAGGTTACTGCTTCTTTGAGTGAGGCTGACTGGACTAGACTCCCTCTGGGGTTCATCAGTTCTTCTCCTGAAGTGACTTAGCAACTGCTGTTTAACAATACATGAGGCACTCCCTCTCCACCAAAGGCTTTGCCTGTTGCTTTCAATGTTTTTCATCAGCTTTGTCATCAGAAACTCTCAATAAAGGCCTGAAACATCGGCCTGCACTGTGGTACAGATGGAAGCTTAAACTTTACAGGCCATCTCATCAACAGCTTCTTGACTTGGAGTCCAAATATAAGCAGATTGTTGTTTAACAAGGCAAGAGGCTCTCAAGTATGTTGAGCTTGTAGGTTTGATTAAAGACCTGGTGATAAAAAGGTTTTATGGATGAAGACTTCTTTCTAGGTAAGATCTGTTTGGGACCTCTAGCAGTCCTGCCAGTTAAGGTCTCTACAGAGCATGCCCTTCTGCAGCTCCTAGTGGGAGAGTAAAAACCCAACCAAAACAAAACCCACCCTAGCTCCCTCTCCTCCCCAGCCACCCAAGGCATGCTCTCTGTATCGGAGAGCAGCTGAGCTGACATGTGGTTCCCCTGCCAGCTTTCTGACCTTGCAGTGCTGGGGAACTCGAGGATTTTGATACTCAAACTCTATTTGTGCGCCAACATTTAACCTCACATTCCAGGGCGGGGCTGGGCTCAGAGCCTGGGACATTCCAAAAAGCATTCCAACCACCAAGGCCCCGAGGTAGCCCCACAGTGAGCACATCCCCACTAAAAGGCTACTAGAAAGCTTTTTGCATTCCCATTCATGTTTCTAACAGGCAGAGTACACGCAGGCTCCAGGGAGGACAGGTCACAGTTCCTCCCGTACCCATGGATAGCACTTTGGCAGCTGTTGTCACAAATAGTGTCTGCAGCATCAACAAACAGACCACAACTGCTTCTGTGTGAGTGCTGTAGCCTTGTGACAAAGAACCCAGCTGCTTCACTGAGCTCCACAGGATTAAGAGTCACACATTTTCACCAAGCAAATACTTAAAATAGAGCAGAGCTCTGGTTAGTATTGACCCGGTATTATATTCATACCATATTTCAATAAAAAAACCACATATATTTCTGAAGAGTTAGGCTAAATATCCTCTAACTCAACTGTGGTCTCAGTTGCCACCCTATGCAAGAATGCAGAAGTGCAATGGCTGGATCGCTAAATACTGCAGAAGTCAGCATATTTTTCGGAAAAAAAAAGAAAGAAATCTGCCACCTGCTGTTTCTGAAAGGTACAGCAGAAAAGAGAAGCACAGGAGAAACTCCCAGTGACGTCTGCTCTTTAAAACCAAGATGAATACGACAATCTCTAGAAGGAAAGCACTGGTGACTGAAGTGATTTCTTTAAAACCAGTGCTGAGAAGGGAACACACGTAGTCAATGCAACTCCCATCGGCAGATCTGCTTAGGATGAACCAAATGATCAGAGTAGGGTAAGTCACAGAGTACATTGTAACAGAGCTAAGAGGATTGAAAGCCAGTAACAGAGTTGTTAAACCAAACCATTCTCACCTGCACACACACACACAACTAAAACTTTTCTGTAGGTTTTTGAAACCAATCAAGGCTGTCAAACACATGAGGCTTTCTAGCCACTTGCCAGAATTTACAGCCCTTCTATATTTAGCATCAACTGCTTGTTCCAGCAGTGACTCCTGCCAAACCAAGGCACACATCCTGTAACATACAATGGCTGGTAAAGCATCTACACACTGTGGTGTTCCTGCAACCTCCGTTTAGGGGTTTATCTTCAACTACAGTCCCATGTGAATTTCTGACAGCATGCTGCAGAAATCTGCTCAGCTGTTAAGTATGAAACCAAATTTCACACATTCTCAAGGGCCACTGAAGTCACCTCTCAACATCAGCACATGCACTCAGTTGCACTTTAAGTCAATGTGAAACATTGACACAGGCTACACCTCACTAAGGAGGCATGTTCACATCACATGGCAAAATACCAGGAGAAAAAAAGGTATAAATGCTTTTGTGAAGACCTTGACTCTCTACTGAAGGATCCCACCTCTCTTCTGAAAGAGGTCCCTATCAGCAGTGACAGACTTGCTCCCAAGTGATTTTTTTTTGAGGGAGCTTTCCTAAGAGCCAAGACAGAAATGACATGCTCTTCATGGTTGGCTTATCTATAAATTGGTCCCAACCCACTGTAATTTCCACCAGACCACAGTAATTGCTGCCATACAAGTCCACATTGTATTTAGGCACTACCACCTAGAACGGTTGGTGTTTATCCAAAGATTCAGTTGTAATTTCAGACAGATAATGATGACAAGAGATGAAGCCAGATTCTTCTAAGTGGCAGGACAAAAGACAAGGGGCACAAATTGAAACACGGGATATTCCATGTAGACAAGAAGAAAAACAAACTCACTTTTTTCCCTGCGAGGGTGATCCAACACTGGCACAGGTTGCCAAGAACAGCTGCGGGTGGAGTCTCAATCCTTGGAAATGTGCAAAACCCAGCTAGACAGAGTCCTGGAAACCTGCTCTAGTTAACACTGCTTTGAGCAGGGGGGGTGGACCAGATGATCTCCAGAGGTCCCTTCCAAATTCAAACATTCTATAGTCTATGATATCAGACCTTGCAAGCTACACTGCTAGCAGGACCCAAGAACAACTTTTTCTCTATTATTTTACAGTGGCTCAAAACAGTCCTGATAGAAACAAGATACCCTATTGCACTTGCAACAGGAAAATCACTACTTCTGAAATTTCTGATTAATACTGCAAATTCTTTTGCTGTTTTGGAGTAAAATTGAAGCACTTCAGTTGTATCAAATGTAAGCATATTTAACTGCATTTACAGCAACATACAAAATGAACAAGAAAAACTTTATTCTTCTTATATCATATAGATTTACTATAAATTACTCTGATCTAAACAGGAGGCATTTTAAATATGAATACACATGTATTAACAAGTCTGAATATTACCTGGTGAGATATTGTTCTTTCATTGTAAAAAAAGGGTTTAAACACTGGCACTATCACTTGAGAAAGAGGATGCAAAATTTTAAATAGGAACATTATTTATGAACTACATTCAAATGAAGAGTATTTTGTATGTTCTTTATACAAACTACTTGAGAGGTGATGGCCCGATATCCCTGTTATTTTGTTTTCAGACCAGAACTGATAATCTGAAGATACCTCATCCTGTTGAGGGAAGCCAGAGCACTGTTTCAATAAACTGTTAATTATTAACTGAAATCCCTGAATTCTCTTAATCCATTAAGACATTCTTTTGGGAACTCAAAACTGTAATTTAAAACTCAGACAAGCTCAACTGGACTGCCATGAAATCAGACTGGGTCTGTATCCTCTCTTAGCACATAGCATGGACTTGCAGTTTACTTTAACAGGAAGTTGTGATGGAGGCAAGCTAAGAAGAGAACATGTGCCTTTCATGAAGACCGCTGGTATCACCAACAGCTAAACAGTAAGGCAAACGAGGTTACATCTCAAGGAGAAACACGTAAGGCCATATTTAGATGCCCATTATTGCAAGTAGGAGATATGCATACATTTACTACAACTTCCAAGTTCAAAAGAACAAAGCAGCTCTAAGTGCCTTGATCCAACAAGTTCACAGCTACTGAACTTGGCCCCAGTTCCTTACTGGAAAGGCACAATTGTAATACTTGAGACCTAGAAAGGATGGTTAATTTTATTGTCATATTTCTGGAGAGTAAAATGTAGTAGAAATTAGGAAAGAAGAATGTTGTTTTTATGCTTAGTGTAGAACTTTTAAGTCCTCCTCTTTGCAAAAAGCCTTCTTGATGTGTGAAGGGTGTAAAGCTTGCAAGACATGCATGAAACTCTTGACAAAACCATGTCTACTTGGCTAATATTTTCCTACATTTTTCTGATTAACTACATAGTTCCATAAAGGATCCATCTGCTTATGGATGTATTCATACACCCTTTACCATCACACCACAGATTTCTTAAACAAAAAAAAATTAAAACCAATGACAAACCTGCTTTGAAAATATCCTATATTTTTTAAAAGTTTATTTTTTGGGATAATTGTCTCAATGTTCTTCAAAACCAAATGGTTCATTTATCCTCTCTGAAAGGCACTGTAGGGACAGTGAGCGGTGAACCAATCTCTCATTGGCATTTTTCACAACCAGGGAATTTATCTGTCAGAGAACCCAAATGAGATGTGAACAGCAGGATATACAAACAGCAGCTGAATGGAAGCTGCATAAGGGTGAAACCTCCAATTTCCACGCTATCGTGGGATCTTAGGCACAGTCATGTCAGATGTTTCTTCAACAAAATTAGCTTTTTTATGGGAAGGCTCAGCAAGATCTTCTCCATGGTCTCTGTTATTCAAGCGCTCCTGGTCTTCCCTCTTGCGTTTAATCAGGTGATTTTCTCCCTCACCCAGCTTTCCCTCTGGGACACCCAATGTTCTCAGGCAGACAATAGCTGCAGCTTGTTCTGCTAGTTTCTTTGACTTGTCCCTGAAGAGCAAGCAGAGCAGAGGTAAAAGTAGAAACCGAGGTCTCTACACTGCCAAGAGACAATCAATTTCCTGCATCTGATGCAACATCATGAAATAAACAGCATCTGTAGTCATCTCACAGCAGAGGAACAGAACAGGTAAATTCCAGAAATTATTTGAATCTTGCTAGGTGTCAGATGTTGATGCATCACTCCTGATGTAGCATTCCTAGAAAATCTCTTCCTATAAGGTCTTGTGCCTCAAAACCTCTTTATTCCAAAGGTATTGCTTGGCCTAAGCGGTTGCAATCCTCAAAAAGTTAAGTTTTACAACTATGATCACTATGCACTTCTCTTGAAAGACACTCACAGGCCCAAATATCACCTGGCAGCCTTACAAGTTCATTGGTGCTGACAAAAGCAGGAGCTGTTCCATCATCATAAAAAAATCTGTCCGTTCTGAGAGGGACTGCAGAGCATACATTTGTCAAATGCAGTATTTGGAAACATTTTCTTCTCAAAGTTTCCTATCAGCTGAGCTTCCTAAAGTCTCTGAACAGGATTGCTGCAAATACTGGTACTCGTGTGCATTTGTCCTCCTTAAAGTGTTCAATGCTGAGCTTTAGCTTTGCTGTTGGGTGTAAATGCCTGAAGACAACTCCAGTATTAATAGATGACTGTATAAAGCACTGCCATGGAACTTTAGAGCAGCCCTGGATGTAACTGTTGATTAAATATGATCTCTGAGAAGCCACAAAACTGTCTTCTGCTTCACTGCATACAGACACTTAATCCTGACTTGTTACTGAGGCTGGATCTGCTGCATGATTTCCTCCAGTGCTTCTCTCTGCCTCCCTTGGTTAGTTTTCAAACTCTTCACAGACACAATTGAACCAAGTCACCTCTTTGCTCTCCTTCCAATACAATTTGTGGACTACGTGTATTAAAATGTGTAACCATTTACTTGATTATGCTAAATCTTGTCACATGCAATGCTTTGACATTTTTAATCCTTTCTCCCTTCCAGAGGTAGCCTCAGAAGGTATCTTTCAACTGACTTTTATCAAAGGCAAATGGAATAAAGTGGAGTACTCTCTCATTGCAAGTTGTAAGCAACATTTCAGAAACAATTACAATAAAGCTGCAAAAGAAATTAAAGACAGCTTACCATAGAGTTGATCTGTATTTTTGCTCAGCTACTGTCACTACTGAACAGAATAATCTATCCAGTGGTCTTTGAACCTGGAGAAAAAGAATTAAAAGGGAGGGAGATGTCAAAAAACAGTCATGTCATTTACATACCAAACAACATTGCACAGTTCCTTGTTATTCATGTCTTTACACCAAAATCAAGCAGCATCTTTAAAAATTACTGTAATTCACACTACAAATTTAACCTTGCATATTTAAGGTTACAAAATAAGAAGAAATTGTCCAAACTGCAAATATTTTTTTTTTGTAATGCAAAAAAATAACCTCCCCATGTAGCCAAACAGTTGCTCCTGTCCCATATTGCTGCCACCTATAACAGCGTGCAAGACACGACATTCTGAATCCAAATTCTTTCAATTCACAGAAGAAGTAAAAGAAAGTCAGTCATGGACTAGGCAACAACCTGTAGTTGCAACAACTTCTTTAACACACGAATCCAAACCAGACCAAAAGTCTGACTTTTAATTTTTTTTTTTTTGTAGTAAAATAAGCTGCCATTTTCATACAATGTGTATCACTATTTCTAAAGATGCTCACTCAAGAGCTATGTCAGACCAGGAGGCACAATTTCTCACTACCCTGAGTCCCAGAATGCTACATTCCATAGACAGGGCAGAGGAAGAGGTTTGAAAGGGTTTCTTCATTGACTCACAGTTTCATAAACAGGCTGAGGATGCTTTTCTTTCCTACACCATTCCAGAAGATACATTTTTGGAGTGATCTGTGGTGGATATTCTCGCCTAGACAGAAAAACTTGTGGTCAACAACTTTGCACAGAGTTCTGTTTTAAAACAGATAATGCTTCTTATTGTATTACTTCTACCAGTTATTCTCTGTGGTTTATTTTCACAGCTCAAATCATGAGAAAAATGCTGCTTCCATAGTAGATAATTCAAATAATACATCTGACTTTAACATCTAAAATAAAATCTGAACTTTTCCTTTCATTCTCCCCAAACATTCACATCCTGTGCTAACACAACCAGAGAAAAGACACTTACCAGAGAGGAGATTCTAAATATGACACAGAACAGAGATACAGATTGGCACTGCTTATTATAAGCAGCCATATAAGACTAAACACTAGAAAAAAGAAGAGAAGCTGCTTCTATTATGAGACAGTAGAGTTATCAAAAAAGGTTGTGAAAGGCAGGCATTCATTCAGTTACTGACATGGAATTACAGCCCCTTGTCCTTGACAAAAACATACTGCAAACCCACCCTATTCAGCCCTCAGGAAGTCAGATAATATATCCTGTAAATATTAAAGCATTATGATGGGGGATGAGCAGCATTTTATAATCACACTCTTTTTAAACTGTTTGCTAGACTTAGCAAAAATAGCACACAGAGGTATGACATAGGAAGTAACAGCAGTTCTATAGGCTTCACAGATTATCATCAAAAGGTATTTAAAACAATATTGTACATAACCACATGAATTAGTTTTTCAAGGAATTCTTTACACGTTTAGAAAACTGCAAATAAGCACATATGGTATCTGCTCAGAAAAGAGTATTAAGAAATTTGTGCAGGACTTAATAGAAGAAATGTGTTTTAGTTGAATTTCACTAAAAATAACTTTGTATCCTCATATTCTTGTAATATGATGGTTATTCTTCTAATAAACAGAGGTTCGTATTTTTGAATTTTGTTAACTTTTAATAAGTTAACTGAGAAAATTAAGGTGTCTCAGGAAGCCTGGAATTAAAGATCATCTTACAACCTCCAAATAGCACAGAAGTGGTGATGGTAGTGACCATGTACTGGGGTACACAAATCGCTTCCTAACAACTCATTCAGGAACTCCTGCTATGCAAAATATTGCTTTCAAAAAAACTGTAAGGCACTGTCAAATCCACATTTCTTATTTAAAGTTCAAGATAGTGAAAAACTTGATTTTCATGCTTACTTGTCAAATCTAACAGCCATTTTTATTACATCTGGATCTTCCACTTGGTCATCTTCACCCTGTGTCTCGGTTTCTAAAGATGTTTTCTTTGTTTCAAAAACAGCTGCTGTTTCTTCATAGAATTCAGCCATTTCAAAGGCTTCACTGTGCAAACAGAACTCCTTCTTATTAGAGATCAGCTTATAAAGGTTTGTATTGCATTATGGTGGAGAAAAGTATACAAATAAACTGTTTAAATAGAATACCTATGGACAAAGAATCACAAGAAAACGTGGCTGTATTCTGTCATTTCCAGCACTATATATTCAATTTCCAGCCTGAAAGTCCAGGCAGAATCAATCAGTTATTCAATTGCTCACATTACTAGCTCAATTCACTTGCAGTTGGATGAATAAAAGAAGAATCTGTGAGTGACTCCTGGTGCATTAGCTCCAGAAGGACAATATAAACAAAAAGTAGGAAATAAAATCTTCTTGTAATTTTAGTATTTAAAAATACTATAAGCCATAAACACTATAAAATCCAAGTATCTCAAAATCTCAGATTTTCTGATTTCAGAGTATTATTCACAAGCCCCAGTACAAAGGAGGAAGCAACTAGGATTTGGGTCAAAGGCAAGTCTCAAAACCTTTTGAATTTCAGGCCCGTGGCAGGCTGCATCTGCTCTGAAAACCTGAGACTGCTCATTTTCTAGAGATAACACCAGTAAAACCTGCAGCCTAAGAGAGCTTCTACTTTGACTGTTCTGAGAATGCTCATTGATATGAAGCTGTTCAATGACAAAATGAACCCTGGCCACAAAGCCATCTCCAATGCTCCAAGGGGAAAACCAACAAAGCTGAATAATGCCAGCTAAGGCTTCTAGGAGAAGACAATTCAGTATGTACTGTCATGCAAATTGTTTTGTCTGAATTNCTGGACATGAAACAGGCTCTTTAGAACAGCAGTTGGAGGACTGAGTCTGCTGATAGAAAGCAGTTTTATTCATTTTCAAGTTCTCTACCTGTCCCCCTCTCACACACCCACACTGCTTAAGCCAATTTTGAAGTTGGTATTGCATCCCATATCCAAAATCAGATTATGTCCAATTTTGGAAGTCCCTAAAGAACTGTCAGGAATAGCATATAAAACCAATGGGTTTATGTGTATAAACTGGGACTCTTCTAATTACCTGTTCAAAGACTTGACTCCTACTTTACA
>VYZX01010889.1:0-63692 GCA_013401335.1 Brachypteracias leptosomus | reverse complement strand
TATTTCATCTGCATACACAGACCTAGAGACCCATAGGCAGACATTAGAAAAGTTCAAAATGGTATGAACTTTTTTGACCCAAAAACTACCGTTGAAAATAACCCTTCACCAGCACTAGAATTTTTGCTCTTTCATCCTAGTACAGGGTAGATGTTTTGGTGTGCTGGTCTTAATTATGATCCTTTGGAAGGATAAAATAGTTTTCCATGTAATTACTTAAAACACAGAAGAAAGTAATAAAGGCTAAAGCAAACATTACTGGAAATGTCATCAGACCATTATGAATTTAAAGCCATATCCTCATCATGATTACAGTTCCTTACTAACACCACTTTATCTCAAAAGCCATCTGGCAGAAAACCAGAGGAAGTTCAGAAAAAACAGAATCTAAATCCATACATAAAAAAGATGCCAGAACGAGGGAAAATCGGAGTTTAAAAGAATGCAAAATACTTATTTTCACCATCACTTACCTTGTCATTCTCATAAGTTATCATTGCAACAAAAAAGTCAATGGCATTAAAACAAGAAAAACTCTAGAAATTCATATGGTTAGAATTATTCACAAGTTAGATGGAATATATTAGAAGAATTTAATTAACTGTTCTTCAGAGTGCAAGCCAACCTACAAAACGAAGAAGTAGTGAAATAGAATCCTCCTCTAAATTGATCCATCCTATGCCTTTCTTGCACCATCACCTGGTACTTCCCACACTGACCACAGTCAGCTCCAGGCTGCAGCGCTATGAACCGCTCCAGTGNNGTCATAGGGCCCTTTGATTCTTCTGTCCCAGAACCCCATGATGGAGCGTGTCCTTTTATTTAAGGTAATGGGATCTAAAATTAACCCTTTCCAAGTAATTTTATCAAAAGATACATGTCCTTAATGGAAAATAAACCCATTCAGACAAAGCATTCTTTTCTCTTGGCTATAAATAAATAAATAAGAAAGGAGGGCACTACACTTCCATGGAGTAAAATCTGTACAACATCATAGCACCACGCAAGGTATGGCCACAATTGACAGTGTCAGCTTTGGCCTTGGCCTTTATTACTCTCCATTTTAATAACATTACTTTCATGCACCAGATATCACATTTCACTCAGCCATGTATTTATGCTCCAGATACAATGAACTGCCACAGAAATCTATTTTTTTCTAATATGAAAGGGGAGAGTGGGGGAAAAAAAAAAAAGTTTTACTTGGTCTACAGGCAGCTTGATTTGACAAAAGAAAATACGTAAGCTCTACAAAAGCTTAGGGTGGTACTAGGAATTAGGGCAGACCCTAAGTTACCATCTACATTTGTGCTCTTGCTTTATTAAAAGGGCAGTAAAAAGCTTCCAGATGTAAAGACAGGTAACACAAAATTAGGAAGTGAAAGTACTGCCTAAATGGACATATTGGTTTGGGGATTTTTTTCCTATTTAAAGGATGAAGCATTACAGCTTCACATGACAGAACCTGCTCCAAATCCTAAAAAAGCCAGTAACACAAAGAAGAGAGAATAGAAAGTTTAAATGCAACAGCCAGGCTTCTTCCCTGGAATAAAGTTTTAAGTCTTCTAAGTTGAAGTTCTTTTTCTTTGACATTAAGTGCAAAATTACTTTTATCTGTTGTGCACGAACATCTGACATGAAAACGGAGCTTCGTGGTCTAATTCACTGATACATTATCTATACACTAACTGCCTTAACACTGCTAACAAGCAGTTTGATTACTCTGGTTTAGCCACAGATGATGAAGGACTAGTTTTGAATTGCATATGCTTAAGTAGAAAAATCAAGTTTTAATTAATCCATCCAATCCAATAATTGAATAACTGAACAACCAATAATTGAATAATTGAACTCAGCATTGCTAAGTTGTGAATGTTTACTTGCTCAAACAACAAACTGTTTTTATTAAGGCTAAGTAGAAGGTATTTCATTCATCCAACAAGGTAGTGTGACCTTAGGAAAACAAAAAACCAAAACCAAATCACTTTATTTTGTCCTGACTTACATAGACAGTTTCACAAAATCACTGAATTTTCCTCAATATTCAGTAGTTGTCTTGACAGAAAACACAATCACCACTTGCTCAGTGGTACACTTCCACACTAACCTGAGCTTACCCACTTAAGGATATGTTTAATCACTTGACTAAACCTATTCTTGCAGGAGATCTCTAACAGACTATGTTATTTTACTGTATTAGGGTTGTGACACCTGCAAGACTCCTGGATTTTTGAAACAAACAAAAACAAAACAAAAAACACCACAACAAAAGAAAAGTAAAACAAATGAAAACACAACAATCACCAAAACAAACTCAAGTTTACCTGCATGAAAATTTTACTGCTTGAATTTGTTCAACCCAGCAAACCAGAACATTGATTCTCCAGTCCACACCTCTAAGAAAAAGAACTTCTTTAAGAGTCATCAAAATCTACTTGCCTTAGTAGAATATTCTTTTGGGCAACCCATGTTGATATCAATACCAGCTACATCATTCTCTCTGAAAGAGAGGAAACAAAATATTTTTCAGCATATTATAACAAGAATCAGGAAACAGACATCCTCCCAGGAAACTTATCATTTAAGCCTTAATGATGATGCAACCATTTTTCACTTAAGTTCTGAATTTTTAGCTTCCTACTTATATAAGTTATGTATTTATTTTAACAGCTGCCTGAAGATCAGTCTGCCCACATGTTTCAATGACCAGTGCTGCACAGAAGCTGCAAATACTCTTCTTAAAAATGTTTGTCTAGGATTAAGTATATATAAATACATCCATTACTAAATTCATAAAGCAAGGCCTATTGAAACTTTTATCTATTTAAAATGGAGGCTGCAAAGTATCTTCTGAAAACATTTGAGAGAAACTCTTCATTTCTGCACAATTCTTTTTTGGGGGGCTTCAAACCACAAACACTAGGAGATATTTTCAGGAATACTGGTCTGACTGGCAGCTCTGCAGGACCCAGGGAAACCTGAAAGATCAAGGACACACTGCACTAGCAAAAAGGCATCAATCCCAGTATAGAACTCATGCAGCTGCTGCTTTGAGCAAGAATTGTTTTAAACAGAAGTGGCAGTTACACCATTACACTGCTGGCCTTGTGAGATGCTACATTTTACCATGCAGCTCCTACAGAACTTTTCTTGACCCACCTTGATCCCCTCAGTCACAGAAAACTGTTTTCCACAGTAATTCCTCTGCACACAAAAACCTAAACAAACCCGTGGTGGGAGGGAATGAGAGAAGACAACTTACACAAGCTTAGCCACTGCCAGGGCTCTTTGAGCATCCGCAGAACCCTGTTGGGGGAAAAAAAATATAAAAAATTTATAATGATAAAACATCATCAAATTAATAAAAAGTGTTCTTAAGAAGTTTCACTAATAACAATTCTATAGCTTGGACAAGCAATCCAGGGTTATCAATACCACTGAAAAAGACCTTTTTCAACATCTAATGCAGTCCACACCTCTCCTTCCCTCCAACCCACATCACCTCTTGTCCTAGACAATGGTCCCAAAGAGCAAGTTACTGTCTTTTTTCTCCAGCAGCCTTTAACCTGTTTGTGCAAGGTTAATGCACACATTAATCCTCTCTCACCTATGCTAAACAATGCCATTTCTCTCAGATTTTCTAGTGAGTCTGTTTATCAGACAGTGCAAGACTTAAACGTGATCAAAAAGCTTAATTTATTTTTGGTATCTATACATTTTGGAAACATATCAAAGATACAAAACCAATCTGCTGTCATAAAGCACAGAAGCCACCTTAATCACCTCTTCTGATAACAGCTTTAAGGAGAGCTCATAACATAGCACCTTGATCACATGTGTACCAACAGAGTAGTGTTAAACCCACCCAAAGCATGAAGAAGTTGATAGTTTGCAATACAGAGCTGGTTTAGACTTAACTAACACTATATTGTTTAACCACGTTGCTATTAGAAGAGTACCTGCAGTTAGTTTCTTACCATTTGAAAGACAACATGATGCCTCTCCTTTTCACAAGTCCTGAAAACAACTCTTTCATTAGGTGCCACAAAATCCACTGTTTCAAGTACTTCTATATGAAACGAGAAGCAGAGAAAGCAGACAACTATATACAAATGTAACCATAAAGGAAAACACACGACTACTTAAATATAAATAAAATGCTATCAAATAAGTCTTCCACGAAGGACAAAATTAATGGCACCTTATCTCCTACACATCCTTAGAGTACATTTCTGGCAAAAGAATTCTAAAAAGAATTACAAATTGTCAGTTATTAGTACACTAGTCCTATCATCCAAAAACATTTATGGTTCTCATGAGGGACACTAACTGAACTACTGAAATCCCTTAAGAAGGGAAACAAAGTTTGAAACTGTATAGTAGCAGACAGGTATAAGGTAGCTCTTCAAAGGCTTATTTTAAGTCCCTAGACACAGTTTAGGGAGATTCTATGTACTGATACCTCATGGTAATCACTATGAAAAATAATTATCTTTTCTCTTAACTAGAAAAAAGAATGTTTACAGATATTAACAAAAGAAATGCTATACTTGCCATTTATAACCCTTTTACACTGCAGCATCTTTATATCAATCAGCTCCTGAGAAGAAAGAATAAAAATATCTCAGGGAGTGAAAGTGTTCAAGCCACCCAGCTCTAAGCAGTTACCCACCTTATTAAATAACTAACTAGAGGTGCCAAATACAGAAAAAGAAAGCAAATTAAATCAAGAGTTTAATTACACAACACACTCAACTGACATTCTGAAATACAAATAGAACATACAAACATAAGAATGTTACATTTGCACACTTCTAGAACCATTTTGTTCAAATACTTATCTAGCAAGCTAAAGACAAAGCAGAATGAACCACCAAAAGGAGAAGATAACTTAATATTACAGCAACAACCCACCTCAAGAACCAACATCGGTTTGTATTAAACATTTAGGTGAACAAAATCTTTACCTTAAGCCTGAATTTTAACAACTTTCTATATTTCTTAAAAAAAAATAAATTTGTTTTGACCTTTACTGAAGAGCGTAATATAGAGTCACCACTCTTCTAGAACTTGTGGGCTTCCCTGAGAAGAAACCCAGATCTTCAATCTACATATATTAACTGCAGATTTATGTAATTCAGTTTATTAAGGACACCATTTAAGTCCTTTGGTCACATGTATCTCATTAACTTGATTATAGGTGAGCTTTAAGACAAACTGACTGCCTTTAATTGACAAAGGGCTGCAGCTTGAACCAATCTAACTTGTTAGCTGCTGAAATAAATGTGCAGCTGTTAATCCAACTGCTATATAAACAGAGGAAAAAAAACCCATTGTGCTATAGTGTTAAGTTACTTGAAGAAGTTTAGTCTCCTGTAGAATCTTTGTCTTAGAAAACAAGAGAAGTTTTAAGACCTGATTATTTACAGGTAAGGCATAAAAAAGCAATAAATTAAACTAATCTGTTTGTGTTATACTATAGGTCTTATGAGTAGTACTTTAAGTTTTTACTAGTGCTCCCCATCAGGTACTGTTTATGCTAAGTTCTGAAACACCTTTGAGTTCCACAAGGTTAAGGAATTGGGGGGAAATGACTAGAAAATAAAAGGGTTAATTACAAAATGAAGTTTTACCATAGACAAATGAAGTAATAAATACAGTTATCCATGCTGTTCTGCTGCCAAACTGCAGTGCAGCTCTATTTCATACTATTTTATACCCTTTTTTTATACTATTTTGTTGGGTTTTAAGAAAAAATAGAAAACATTTTCCCTCAAAAATCTGCTACTACTAACTACAAACACTAATCCATGTCAAAGGCATCTTAACTCTCCTCAACAGCATTATGGGGAAAAAAAGACAACATAAGAGCCCTTATTTTTGAGATGAGATGAAGAAAACTGCAACAGGTTTTCAGCCAGAGGAATAACTTTCACACTACAAGTTTTGTTATTTAGCAAGCTGTAGTAGGTAAGTTTGAGGGTCTCTTCCTTTGAGGTACTGTTTCTCTGGAATTGTGGCAAAAAGTGTGCGTGAAGGAGAAACTGCTTTACCTATACAAGTTACAGTGCTGGGTTAATGAATTTCTCATACACTGTGACTTCAGCAGTAAGAAAAGCAATACTTTCATGTGTGTGGTTTGTTGTGGGGTTTTTTTTAAAAAAACAAAACTCACAACACAACAATTTCTACATTATTATGTTCCACTAGCTTCCTATACAATGGCCCTGTTAGATCTGTGTTTAGCAAAATCCAGTAGCTGCTCTGTAACAAGGTTCTTTGCTACTACAAATAAGCATAAGAGGCACTGGAAAAACACAAGGCTGCCCGAAGCCTGACTCCAGTTTTAGTGTTTCAGACTTTTAGGCTCTGTAACTCCACACTTGATCTACAGTTAACCTCCCAGAGAGTGAAAAAATATATATTCTCATTTAATCCTATGTGAAACAGAGGTAATAATTCATGAAGTGCAAACTGTTAATTACTGTTTGTCAAAGAAGAAAACCATCTCATTACTCCCAATTTTATGACAGACAGTGGTAACTATCCTACTAAATTTTGATATTTTTCCTGCATCACACAGCAATAACTATTCTTTTCCATGGAGATGATCCAACTACTTAAATATCATTTATAGCTTGAGAAGACAGCAACAAAAGGTGATCTGGGGCCAAGACAAAACCAGCAGAGTGTCTCTCTGAGAACAAGGCTTTCTCCTCCCCCAAAAGGGCAGTGAGCTAACTCAGGAGAAAACTGCTGCCAAGGTTCCAGGAGAATGTGGTTAACACTGGTGTTCTGATGATTTGTTTCAGTCTGTTCTATTGGAATAGATCAAACATTCTCCAGGAAAGCCAGTATTTAAGCCATCTTTATAGTATGTTTAAGTCTTTACTGCTTGGTTTGTGGTTTGTTGGCCTTTTTTTAAATATTGTGGCTAAGTCATGTAACTTGTACCTGGGCCTACATTTGAGAAGAGCTATTAATAGCACTGAGGGGGATACCAACGCACTTCAACGATAAGGACAGTGAAGACTTAAGTACTTTAAGCTACAGAGCAGCCCTAGCAATGATATCTGCAGCAAAATGGAGTCGCAGCTTCAGGAGAAGCGGTGAAGCACCAAGACAGCGGCGCCGTGAGGGAACGTGTGGGTGCTCTGGGTGAGCAGGGCAGAACTAACCAGGTGAGGGCGGATCGGGCTGGGACTCTCTTTAATGTTATGACTCTGCTCAAAAAGACAAAACTAAACACCCCAACAAAACCCAAAACTCAGAATGTGAAGAAACTGCTATGGTGAGTGTTTTGTTTAAATGAATTCAACTTACTGAAGAGTCTTAAAATATGGGTTTGCCACAACTGGAGCCATAATGCCTTAAGCCATAGAGATTCTTCTTTCCCCGTTTTTCTGATTAAAAATATACATAAAAGGAAAAAGTGCTGCAATAGACTATTTGTACTTTTATAACAACAGTATTACCAGTAAGACTGCCTCATCTGCTGATCCCTCATACCTCACAGTACACGATGTCGGCACCATAGTCCAGAGCAAGCAGACGCATCGGTAACGTTCCCACTCGCACCATCGGCGCCAGGATCTTCTTCCCTCTAAAACACAGGGGTGTGTTCACCGTCATCCCCAGCGCAGAACTCCCTGGAAGAGGAGAGCCAAGGTGGGCAGCCATGGAGCACCGTTCCCCCCGGGAACGCCCACAGCGCTGCTTTGGCGGGAAGGAGGAGCGCGAGCGGGGCCGCCTCACACCCTGTCACCCCTCACACGTGCCCTCAGCAGCTCGCGGGCCGCCCGCTCTTCCGCGGCCCCGCCCAGAGCTGTGAGGCGATGAGGGGCCCGGGGGGTCCTTCCCGCCACACCGGGCTCCTTCCCGGAGCGGGGGGCGCCGGCTCATCTCCGCCGGAGCCTCTCGGGCCATGTTTGCTCCCGCGGGGCGCGGCACGGGGCCCAGCTCTCAGCCAACAGCTCAAAAGGCGAACGCGAAGGAGCCACCGCCGCTGCCTGAGGAAACGGCCGCCGCCTCAGGTACGGGCCGTCCGCGTCCCCCACCCCTGGCTCTCACCTTCCTCGCGTGGCTCCGCCGTCGCTCCGAGGGGCGGGGGGAATCCGGGGAGGCGTCTCCTCTCAGCGTCATCGGGCTGCGCCGCTGCCGCCACGTGAGAGGCCGCCATGGCGGTGAGCCGCGGCGGGCTGGTGGCCGACCTCTGGCTACTGCCCCGGCGGCTGGCGACCACCCGGGCGGCGGCGGGCGCTGAGCCCCCCGGGGATGTGGTGCGCATCCCCTGGGCCCTGCGGCTGCGCCTGCAGCGGGGAGCGCAGCGCCGACGGCGCGGGCAAGGGGAGACGGCGGCGGCGCGGCCGGGGAAGTTGCTGTTGCGGAGCCGGCGGCCTGAGCTGAGCCAGCCCCGCTGGCAGACGGTGGGGCGCTGGGAGCAGCCGCAGCTGGTGTCGGCGGGCTGGAAGCACAGGAAAGCCCTCGGAGACTACTTCCAACTGGAGCCCTCGCAGGAGGCGGCTCCCGCCCTGCAGGCGCCGGCGCCTGACGCGAGACAGGGCCCGTCCTTCGCCGATATGGGGCTGCAGCCGGAGCTGCTGGCCGGCCTGGAGGGCCTCTCCATCGGCAGCCCCACGGCGGTGCAGCGCCTCGCCATCCCTGCGCTGCGCCGCGGCCGCAGCGCCCTCTGCGCGGCCGAGACCGGCAGCGGCAAGACGCTGGCCTACCTGCTGCCTCTGCTGGACGGGCTGCTCTCCCGCCCCGAGGAACCGGCCGAGGCGGCGGCGGAGCTGGCGGAGGGGCCGGCGTCGCCCCGCGGGCTGGTGGTGCTGCCGTCGCGGGAGCTGGCGNAGGGCTGCGGAGGCAGCTGCGGGCCCCGCCGCCCGGAGTCGCCGTGCTGCTGGGCACCCCCGGGGCGCTACGGGAGGCGCTGCGGCGGCGCTTCCTGGCCCTGGGGCGGCTGCGCTGGATGGTGCTGGACGAGGTGGACGCCCTGATGGACGACACCTTCACGGAGCCACTAGAGCAGATCCTGGCACACGCGCCCCTTGCCGCCGGGGCCCCCGGGCCGGCCGGCCCCATGGAGCCGAGGACCCAGGTGGTGGTGGTCGGAGCCACTTTCCCCGCGGGGCTGAGCGAGATGCTGGGGAAGTTCACTGACGTGGGCCGGTTTGTCACCCTCACCACCCAGAGCCTGCACCTCCTGCCACCCCATGTCCAGCAGAAGTTTGTCCGTCTCAAGGGCCGAGACAAGCTGCCTGAACTGCTGCAGCTACTGAAGGATCAGCCTGCGTCCAGCGGAGCCGTTCTCATCTTCTGTAACAGTGCCAGCACTGTCAACTGGCTGGGCTATATCCTGGATGACCACAAAATCAAGCACCTGAGGTTGCAGGGACAGATGTCAGCAGCTGCTAGAGCTGGCATCTTTGCCTCCTTCCAGAAGGGTGATGTGTCTGTCCTTGTCAGCACTGACCTTGCCTCACGGGGGCTGGACACCAGCAGTGTACAGCTAGTGGTCAACTATGACTTCCCAGATACCCTGCAGGACTACCTCCACCGCGTAGGGCGAGTTGGACGAGTTGGAAGCAAGGCACCTGGGGCTGCGGTTAGTTTTGTCACCCATCCGTGGGATGTGGATCTGGTGCGGAAAATAGAGACTGCAGCCCGGAAAAGGAGCAGTCTCCCCGGCATGGACTCCTCTATTAGCAGTCCTCCACCTAAAGGAGCTTGATTCAGGTTGCCAAGAAATAATAAATGGCCTGGTGGGCACTAGGCTTGAAGTCATTAAAGCAGAGCGAATGAGCTCCTGTGTGTACGACTGAAAGAATAGAGATTTGAGTTTCAGAAACGGGTGATCAGGTTACCTTTGTGCACTGTTCTGGAAGCTGCAGTAGTAATTTCCATAGGCTTTTCAACTCATGGCTTTCCGAAAGGAAGCTAGTGAGTAACAAAATGCCTTTGGAGAAGGCTGAAGAATGATCTCATCAGTTGATTTTGTTTAATTTTGTAGAGACTTTTAACTTAAAATTAGATTTATTCTGATTTGATGCCTGTATGCTGTGCAGCTCTGATGCATTTAATTGCAACAACAAGAAGCTAAACACTTATTATTAAAACTTAAAAATTACTACTGTGGCAGGAAAAAAAATTCTAACTTTGATATAATTTTGACCAATTATTAAAGGACAGTTCTGTTCTATTTTCTTGTGTTGCAGCAGTACATTGAGAGGATTCTAGACCAGATGCCTCTAAAGTTTGGTGGGAATGAGAAGGCTTTATTAAACCTTTTTAAGGTCTTATTAGCTTGTCATTTTATGGTTACCTTTCACTGAGAAACAGGATCTTGCTGCTTCATGTTCTATTAAAAAATAATTTAAAAAGCCATAAAGTGTTTTCCTCTTGTTTTTTCTGCATGTTGCAGTGATACATCCAGTCTGTGAGCTGATTGTAAAAAACAAACAAACAAACAAAAAACAACCAACTGAAAAAGTCTCCTGTTAAAGGAAAGAACTGTGTTGACTCACAGGTTCTAATGACTCACAGGTAACAGAGTGAATACAAGATTTCTTTTGAATATTGTGTCATTGTTCCTTTCTGCTGGAAACCAAAAGGAGTGAAGTGAGGCTGAGATTATTTCGTATCTAGCTGCTAGTTTGTGTCCATGGTAAGTAATCACAGAAAAATAGCGTTTTAGCTCTGATTTCTGTTGCAGTGATTTATCACAGCCTTTTAGTGCTTGTTTTTCCCATGCTATCCTCTTTAGCCTGTGCTAATAGCTAAGCTGTTAAATGAAAAAAACCCCTCATTAACATAGTCTGTGAATCTGGAATCGTGTTGCAGTGAATCTCGTGACAGGTCAGTCTGGATTGCAGCACAGTATTTTCAGATTAGACAATATAGTGAAATAATAAAGTTCTTTCAGCCATATGCTTCTTAATTTTGAAGTAATATGCACTTTATATATTTAAAAACAGTACAAGTGCTCTAAACTGATTGTTGCTAGGGCAATGTTGGTCATAACAGTTTATCAAAAAAAAAAACAACCCAAAACCTTTTGGCATGTATATACTGAAGTGGCCAATAAAAAGCATTGCATGGCTATCCTCAGAGAACACTATATTTACCAATCAAGCCTTCTGTAAACATTGCTTTCAAACAAAAACACGGCTATTTTAAGCATATATTGAGAAATACCAGTTTCCTACTGTTGCTTACAAAGAGATAGTCACTGGAGCCAGTGATTAACAGCAATAATTACATTCAGGGGCACACAGACATTCAAACCCTGGGATTTATAAGTTGATACAAAGCCACCAAATGCAGACATCCACATCACTGACACATCATGTCAAAGATTTACTACCTAATAGGTAAATACTGTAGCAAAGCCTTCAAGGAGATAGAGAGACCCTATCATAGCTAGACAGCTAAAAGTACACGTAGGTCACATGTGGTCTTAAACTTGTTTAAGAAAAACAGATATATTCAAAGACTTTTCAGTTTGACTTTTCCCAAACTGCTTTTCAGTGCTCTCTAAATGTGACATAACTCGTAGTTCACATCCTAATGACTGTCTATGTACAAACTGCTCTTTTCTCGTCTGTCCGTATTGTACTTTCTGTGTTACTCCTAGACTTTATGGGCATAACTACAGCTGCATGTGACTTCTATCTCATGGGCACTACATGGACATGCAGATACTTCTGTTGCACATAGTTCAGTATCTAGTAAGGTACCTTAGGACAAACTGTGCCAAGTGTCCTAACAGCCAGATTGGAAAAGTGCCTCTTACCACTCCGGTAATCTGAGAAAATCCACATTTTTGCAGGCTACATTGTTCCTTGAAGTGCAGCTGCATACCAGTTCTCCCTAGACAGCACCCTTTACCTCCCTCTTCCTCCTCAAGTATATTTACGAGCCCAATTTACAGGTTAGTGGTCGAGTGCGTGGTAGAGAAGTTCTCCATGCGTATTCTGACCAGTTTCTCGGTGGGAACTGGGCGCAGGAGGAACTTGCAGGTGCAGACTTGGCGGCAGGCCTTGCGGAAGTTTTCTGAGAGGAAAGCGTAAATGATGGGGTTGATGCAGGAGTTCCCGTAGGCTAAGCAGTGGGAGATGATGCGGAAGGTGAAGGAGATGTTGTTGAGGGGAAACTGCCCAAACTCTGCCCACATGGTGATGATGTGGTGTGGCAGCCAGGAGAGCAGGAACACGGTGACCACGAGAAGCACTGTCTGCGCTGTCTGAAAAAGACAAGGTCACATATTAAATGGTTGCAGCGATCAAGTGAGTCTGTGGCATGAGCGAGTTTGCCTTCCTCTGTCAGTATAACGCAGCATAACGCAGGCAACACTGAAAGCTGCCAGGTGGGCAAACCATGACACTATGAAAAAGGATGCTAAAAAACAACCTTCCTCCCTAGAAAACAGGGATTGTGTGGTTTTGGCTCAAGCAAGTAACTCTATAGGCACTGGTGATAGTGCCCATAAAGCCTCAAACAATACAAAGGGTGCAACAGTAATGCTGTGTTACATGGAAGAGTGGAAATAATATTCTCTAACATTGGGAGGCTGAGGAACATTAAGGCAATTGAAAAAAACTGCGAGGGAAAACAGTCTGTCTGGAAGGAAATACACCACTGAGAGGAGAAAGATTTTTCCAGTATCTTCCTTCTTTCAGGAAAAACAGCGCGTGGAGGATTGTGGGTTTCTTTAATATGCAGGTTAGAAATATTCCTAGCTAGACAATTACCTGAGGGAGGCTCGTTGTGTCTGTGGGATTCCAGCCTGTGATCCCAGCCCTGCTCAGCTTGCTCTCCAGTTAGGCTGCCCAGCCACTGTCAAAAGCTGTTATTTGTAAGCCCCAAAGCTTAACCTGAGGTAAAATATTCCTAAAAACACTGTTCTTCACACTCAGCATCCAAAATGAAGGTTAAAGTGACTACACCTGTGGTAGCCCCACAGCTGCAGCTGGGGAAGAGGAAGGAGGCCCAAGGAGAGGCCTTGGGAGGGCTGAACAAAATGGTGGAGCAGTGGGAGGGGGTGATGGGTGCTGCCAGGGTGGGAAGGGTGTAGGAAGAGGCAGCCTTGACCAAAGGTAGGCGGTGTGAGCTGTTTGAGCTCTTTTGTTGTGTCTTTGGGTTTTGCAGTTTTTGTTGAGGGGAAATGGCAGCTTGAGGAGGGGGGCCCAGGCTGTGAGGAACCTGCGTGGGGAGAGGACTGAAGGCAGAGATTGGGGTGCCTGCGTTTGGGGCTGCAAGTCCAGGGTGTCTGCTGGGGCTGAAGTGGAGATCCTCAGCAGTGTAGGCAAAATCCCTTGTCTAAACTATAGTAGAGAAAATTAAACCTTAAGTCACTTCGGCTTCCTTTCAGTAAGATGTTGAGGCCTGCAAGAGCAGGGCCTTGCCCTTCAGGTTTAAGAAGGCTGAGGGTGTTGCTTTTCTCTTTCTACTTCTAGAAGGTTCAAGGAATACCTGACAAGGCTCAGAGGTTACTGGCTGAGGGTCCCTGAGAGCCTTTCCTTATGTTTTTGCAGGGCTAATTCCACCTGACTTCGGGACTTTACAAAAATACTAATGGTAATGGAAGTGAACCTTTTTTTACATGTTTAATCCCTCCTTTTTCCTAAGTGTTCTGTAGCAGATGCATAGCAAGTTACATCCCTCCTCTACTTGATTCTCAGCAAAATGTGTGCTTTTCAACTTTAGTGTTTCTCACTTGTATTTTGTCATTTTTAATAACTATAGCAATGGAGAAAAATAATTTGGGCTTTGTTTCAGCTTAAGGTTTACAGCCTTACTAGTTTAGGTCAATGCTTCTGTGGAGAATTCCCTTGCATGATTATAAGTGAATGTAATTACTTTCCTGGAAGAGGAATAATTTTCCAGTGAACAAAAACTCATTTGATCAGTGGTTATGATGGCTACATCTACCAATTATTTTGCCTGCTAGAGAAGATCTGCAGCATTTCATATCTCATTTTAAAGCACTCTATAGCATTCTATCACTATACCTGTTATGCTAAAATGTATAAATAGAAATTATAAAGACTCAGGCTTGCATATATTTAACACCAAATCACCTAAACTAGAATGGCCTTTTAGGACAAGGGAAATATTTCTCTCAGCCCTCCACCCCCAAAAATACAGCAAATACAATGGCTGCTGCAAAACCTCTGTATGTTCTCTGACTTTTCTGCAGCTCTACACAGTTGGCATAATTTGCCAAATTAAGTATGTTTCCCAAGCAGTTTCAGTGGTGACTCAGGTAGCTGGGTAGAGCTGGTCTCAGGAAGGAGATTTTTTTTTAATTCTTATTAAACTGGGAGGGCATTTCATGGCTCATTTACTTCTCTCTTGGTTCTCTCTGTGGCTGTGCGCTTTGGGTGAGATGGAAATTGCAGCATGTTTTAGTAAGTCTGTCTCTCTATGGCATGTACTTGGCCTTGTTGGAAATGTAATATGAGGAAAATAAGGAAATTATGAGTACCAGAACTAATGAAGCAAGGTTTCCTAGACAATATGTCTTAGATGGATTCTTTGTTACCCTGAAAGACAGGTAATGGTACAACCAAAATACTTCTCAGAGCTTTTCCAGTCTTTCCCTTGTCAGTGTCTCCCCAGGTACTTGATTAAGTTTCACTCTTCTAGAGTCTACACTAATGATGGCTTTTGTCTGTCCTCCTGTATTAATGAGTTGGGCATTGTGTTCTTTAATGTATACTGGCTAACAGCAGGTTTCTGTATTGCAGACTGTTCTGGAGACGCTGAGAGCATGGAGGAAATAACAGCATGTTCCAGGGAAGAGTGACATTACTTCATTGCAGAAGGAATATAAGGTGAGTAGATGTTGGTGGATAACATCCAGGATTGTAACAACTGATTCCAGTCCCATACATGAGAACAGTGGGAGACACTATTTGTAACCTGGTTTGTTTAAATGGGTTGGAGATACGGGGTGAAACTGAAGGAAATCTATTTGTCTTCCAGGTTTTTCTATTTCATCTTAGTAACTGCCCTGTAATGCTCTTGAAGTTTCCTAAAATTATTTAAAACCCTTTTGTTTTGATTTTTTTGAAGGCAAAATACTTCAAAAGCTACTTACAGTTCTAAGAAGGTGCTGTGCTTATGTGTTCAGATAGTTCTTTATTAAATATCTAGCTGGGGCTTACTTCATCTAGACAATTGAAGTTGTATCAGGACCTTCCTATTATGCTGACCTTACTAAGTAACAGCATTAAAACCTGCAGAACACGACAGCATACTAGAATGCCAATTATCTTATAACATACTGTTAATCTGATCTTGTATCTTAGCAAATCTCAATAAAATGTTTAAAGTATATTCCATTTGATAGGACAGTAGTTCTGTGGCGGGAGGCTAAAAAGTGCTTTACTGGGAACTGCTTTTTCTTCTACTTGTTTGACCCTGCAAAAAAATCAACTGTGTGGTAAGAGGGGTTTTATCCCTGCTGGACAGGCACCATCTTTGCTCTGTTTACGTAGGGTTTGCAGTAATGATCTCCTGCAATAAAAACATATAATTATTGAAGTGGAAGAATATGTGAGCCAGAAATACCACCTTAATTTGTCTTAGGTATTTTAACAAGCCAGTTAAATCTGCTAAGCTCTCTTAGGAAGATGTTACTGCATCGGATCAAGATTTCTGTGCAGATAAAACACTGGCCTACAATACAAGTAAAAAGAAAAAAAAAAAAAAAGGGGTTCCTGTCCCATAGGTCTCTCAAATAAGTTTGTATTAATTTTGAAAGACAATAACCTGTAGGTTCATCCTGTACCTGGCATACATCAGGTGCTTCCTTGTTTTGCCTGCTAGAACACTCTCTGATATAGGAGGTAACAAGGCACGTTCCCATGTGAGTGAACAACCTCAGCTCCCAGGGTTCTCAAACTGGGAACTAAGTGCTTTCCTTAAAAACATACTGGTATGTTTAGAAGTTAGTGAAACTAAAAGACACAGGCATGCTGGTCTTGTGGGGTCTAGCTTGCCTATGTGATAAGATGGGTACTAAAGAAATTATTAATAAACAGGTCCCCTCCTTAGCTGTCACCAGAAATAATGGTGCTTTTTTACCCTCTATCAATGTTAACTAGTTTAGGCTTGTTACTGAGGCAACCTTTCATAGCATCCTTCTGCTTAAATTAGGGGGCTACGTGCACTGAAATATCCTTTTGAATAAGGAATGTATACCTAGATTGTTTTTTCCTTTTATTGTGAAGTAACAAACAGCGTATTTAACATAGGGCTGGGTATTAAGACGCAGGTTTGCAGTTGCTACATATTAGCACAAAGCTGCTTCTGAGGTCCAGCTCTTTGGGATTTTGCAGATGGAAAACATAGCCAATACTAGAGCAGTAATATACGTCATTGATGATCCAGGAAATGTGTTTTGGAAAGGTAACTTGTCTGTTTTTTCAGGTTAGGGAATTTTTAGGTAAGATAGAGAAAACTGAAACAAAACGTTGTTTGGCTTGTAACATGGTAACTTTGTTGTAGCTAAAATTAATGTTAATGTAGGCTGTGGCCAGCAGCAAAGGGCTGATCCAAATAGTTTGTGTACTTCTTGTTCAGTTTCTGTGACCTAAAGATTTGTTTGCTGAAGAGAGAAATCAGTGAAGAGCACCCCTTTGCTCCAAATCCCTCTTTAAGCCAATGTGCAAAATGAAATGACATTTCTGTCAGGTTCTTCTCTCCTTTGTTGACAAATCCAACTCCCCACAATGTATTTGCAAGCATTTTTCTCCTTTCTACCCATAAAGTTCAAACAGAATGGTCCAAAAGCACAATTTGATCTCCAGAAAGATGCTTATAGCTTAGTAATAAACTCATGATGTCTCAAAAGGCTGATTCAAAAAACAGCATACCTATTAACTACCTTAAGTACTGGATAGCAGCTTCTTCTGTTTCAGAGCAAACACATCCATTAATTAGTTTTGAAGCACTTATCACTGCCCTCTGGTCTTTTTTATTACACCAGAGTGTGGTACTACTCTTTAGTGGCCTGAAAGCCACACTGAAATTGTTGGTTTTCATTGTTCTTTATCGTCTTTCTTGCACTCAGAGATGGCAGTTGGCTGCCATGAAGAGATCAAAGTAAATAGGTTTTTCAATTGTTATCAGGTCGTTTTGGTGACTTGCATTGCACACTAAGAGGTGCACTCTTCATTTCCCAGGAGCTTGCTTGCAGTGTTCTAACTGCTTATCTGCACATCTCTCATTCTGTGATTACAACACTAATCTCCTCTGTTGATGCCCTGAATACTTACTCACTTTGTATTCATAAATGCCTATGAGCATTACAATGTTCCTATTATCCCCTAATTGGTAATGATGCTCTGTACTCCTGCTGCCCTAGGCTCTTGTTAGCAAAACAATTGCAGGATTTAACTTCTGATTAATATTATTTTCCCGGATGGATCCCAAGATCTCCCATGCTTCTTTGCTGTGCTTACTCTTGTTCAAGTGCCAGCCAAGGCCGTGAACATCATTCATTAAGTCTATATGAAAACTTTGCATTTGTGTGAACAAGGAACCAAATAAAGAGTTTGGCATATAGCAAAGTAGTTACAGTGCAGCTTTTGTCTGTCCCTTGGCCAAGATGCTCAGCAACACCCATCTACATTGAAGGAATTCTGTATGTTTTGCTTCAAGCTGTTGGATGACCTTCAAAATGCAGTGCTCCAGGGAGTGTCCCAAATCAAGTCTGTATGTATCTGTTTCCTTAGCTCTGGGAGCAATGAACAGCTGATCTACATGTAGGTAAGTGTGCAGTGGAGAATGTGAGCTGAGGAAGAGAACATGGAGAGAGATGTGCTTTGAACTGACCATTACAGTTTTGGAGCAAGATCTTGGGCTTATGATAGCTTTGTGAACAGCTTGGTTCTCAAGTAGCAGCTAGAAGAGGGGAAATTTTTAAAAAGTAATAAATAAGGCAGTTAAAATTTCAGGAATTCCTAGGAAAAGAATAGAGAACAAAACAAGAGACCCAGCTTTTCTGCCAGGTGAGCATGATTCACCTTTCCACTGTAGCTAAACAATAGAAAAGCATAGTACTAATTTGTTAGCTTTAGATGGCTCAACTGGTCTGTTAATTTGAGCTTTTGGCCTCAAGGTTCCACAGCTGCTCCTGTTCTTTCAAGGGAGCTTACAAAATAGCTGTGAAATTCACATCCCCAGGCACATTCTTAAACTTGAAGAAGCATTTCGGATTGTCCAGTCTGCAAGTTTTGTTGTTTGTTCCTTAAAGATGTGCAGAACAAAACTGAGTAAACATCAAGGAACCCTGATGTGCTCCAGAGGCCAGTGAAACACCACAGGCCATTTCATGATCAGAATAGACCTTGGTCTGCATTAATTTTCATTGTTAGATCACCTCATTTACTGCACATGTACGTTCAGAGTTCCTAGGGCTGTGCTCTTAGGGAACACTTTTCAACACTATCACAGGGAATTGTTAACTTTCCTTGGAGCCAAATTGCTATGCTCTGCATAATGCAGAAAAGAAGTAACAGAACTGAAAAAAACTTTATGATAGAGGGTTACACAAGATTTCTTAACGTGCGGTCTTGTTGGCTGACCTCAGGTAACAATTATCCAAAACTGCAAAGGGGAATCCTACAGCATCACACCATCTCAATTTTAATCTTACAGTAACAAATTTCTAGTACCGGAGTTGATTAAACTTTGTTTCTGCAGGTTTGCTTTTTTTTTTTTTAAAGGTGCTTTTTTTGTTGGTTTTTTTTAAGGCATTGATACAGATTACTGTTACAATGTGATCTTTAAAGGGAGAGGGTGAGCTACAGTACCAAGTATCTGGGCTCTGGCAATATACTTCACATACTAAGATTCAGCTAAATCCAGTATTATTTTGCTTTCTTTGCTACAGCAATGTAACTAGGAAAGTCAGGCATGTACTTGCACAACTCTGGGGCTGTTCATTTGGCCATGCTACCATCATCTCCTTAGAAATCACCCTGGATCTGCCTCTAGCAGTGTCTCTCACTTGTTACCGAGATGTACATGTTGTTTCCAGATTCACAGGGTGTACTAATAGCAGATAAAATACTGACTCACCTTTCAGGTGGCTGCATTTGAATGTATTCCTGTAGTAGTTTCTTACTGCGTGCATTTCTGTGTTCTGTGGCTCAAACTATGTGGATTGGGATCTCTGCTGCATGTTATCAGAGTTCACAGAATCTGGGCATGGAGGGAATGGTACTGTTCTAAGACTCCAACAAGGTCAGTGAAAACTATAGAAATAAGTCATGATGTTTTAAAATCTCTTACCCAATATCACTGGTTTTCTTAGAAGGGGCCTATAATGGAGAATAGTAACAATGTGTTTTCAGCTAGCATGTGGAATGATGTTTAGGAGATGTCCCTTCCATGAGCTCTCTGGCATTTGCTTTGTTCCCTAACTATATTTTGTCTTGAACTGTTTTATCTTGAGGAGTCTGGATATCACATAGCAGAAGAGATCTTAGTTTCTGAAATTCTGAATAGCAAAACAAACTGTTTGCAGAGGTAATTCTTGCAACCATTTAACTAGCAAATCTTGCTCAACAGGGACTCTGAGCCTGCAGTTTCATTTGAGATCTTTACTCACATTTGTAGCCCAGATGAACATAGTGAGATCTGAACAAATAGCTGTCTGCAAGATTTACTACTTATCTCTTAAAAAAAAAAAAGCCAAAACAATACCAAACCAATGAACCAAACAGACAAAAAAAAACCCCAAGCCAACAAACAAAAACCAAAAAGCCAGAAAGGGTGGAAGGACAATAATAGCTCAACCCTCTTGCTTTCTTGAAGTTATACAAATGAAATAGGAGCTGAGTGGTCATAGTTCCCAGCTGTACTCTTTTGTACCAGCATGACACTTTGTTTTCTATGTCAGTATGGTCAAGATGCACATTGTGAATTAACAGATGTGAAACAGGTAATTTTATCACCTGATGTTGAAAGGCTTTGCTGTTGCATTAGACTTTTTTTTGATAGATCAAGGCAATGGGGATTTAACCACTGAAGTGATGCACGTATTTCAGAACAAGCTAGATGCTTTGTATATGCTAAGGAAACCTTTTGAGCATAGAGCAAGATTTATTTGTCAAACATCCTTGAGCAAAATAGGCAAAAGCTGTTCACTTTATCTCTGATGAAGTTAACAAATTGACTGGTCTCTGACAAGGAGTTTTGTTTTGTTTTAAGTACATATGAAGGAAGCTAATTGAAGAGAGCTGACATGCACATATGAATTTCCTATTAAGCTCTAATGTGCAGTGTTCTTAAGAAGATCTGCTTTAAATGATTGATACCCAATGTGTTTCAAGTATACTTTGAAAGTGCATGCAGGAATTGAGTGTGTCTGCAACCCACCTAAGAAAGACTCTTTATAAAGGCTCTTCTTACTAAAAGAAGTGGTTGGAACAAAAAATACCTGAAATAGGTACACTGAAGCTGCAGTTTGGCCTGCAGAAAGGCTGGATGAGCAATTTCTACACAAAGTGCTGGAAGGAGACAAGTTGTGGAAGATGATGTGTGTGTATAGAGGAATGTATTTGGTTTTTCTTTCACCTGAAAGGATCACCTATTTAATAAGGCCTGACTGCACCAAATGGGACAAGAATTGCTGCCGGGTGTTCCAGAATTAGGACCAGGGAAATACATAAGGGGAGAGAGGGGAAAAAGTGTTGTACCATTAACCTGTTGGATCAAGTGAATTCAAAAGTTGGTTGGTTGATTTTAAGATTGGTCCTCTGAGCCATATCTAATCAGGAAACTCAAAGCTGAGAAAACTGTAGAGCTGGTTTTTCATCTAAGTTTATGGGTCAAATCTGAAAGCAATGCAAACAGATACATTTGAAAAAATCAGTGTCATAAATTTCAATTCTGTAACTTACTGCTTTATGGGAAAATGACAGTAGTAATTTTGGAATGTTGGTAGCATTGTCTTCACATATAGCAGAGAAATGGGTCATGTGTCATTCATATATAGGTACAGAAAGACTGGAGGGGAATTTAAACCAAGCAAACTGTTTAGGGATTTGTTGGTGATTTTGAGACCTAAAGCAACTTTTCAAACTTGTGAAGTCATGAAGTTACTCTATGCAAAACGACAGTGCTTCTTAGCAATTTATTGCTGGATTTTACAAGAACCAAATTGTCAACAGCTCTTGGTTGCCTTTTCTTATGGAAGCTGTTAAGCACACAAGACTGACTGTGCTTTCTTTGTACTCTTCACTCTCTTCCCAGAAATGGTACTCTTGGTTCTCAGGCTTTAAATCACGGTATGTCTGTGCAGCATCAGTGTTCATCAGAAACTCAGTAGGCAAGATAAGACACGGTGTTCTTCAAGGCACTTTGTTCTGTCAAGGTCTGGTGGTGTTCCTGCAATACATAGTAGCTTATTCTTGCATAATTTATTGCCTTAAAAAAGGTAATTAAAAGAATGTTTATCAGAACCTACTTGGAATTAGATGAGCTGAACTAATAACATTAATCTCAGTAAGGCTCATGAAGAAGCAGGTGAACCAAGTGGTATTTGTGAGGCTTTATGCTCACTTTGTGAACTTGGCAACTGAACCCAGAAAATGCAATCAAAAACACTCTAAGGGGAAAGGGAAAGTAACTCCCAGCAAGGAAATATTGTGTCATGTATTATAACTTCTTTAGTCATATTGTGAGATAACATTGCAAATACCAGTTGAGTTCTATCCTTGCAGGCAGTGGAGGTACAAGACCAATTACAGATTTATACTTATAAGAATATTACCAACACAACTGAGTGTATGTAATGAACCAGCAGAAACTAAATATAATCTCTAGTTAAATCTGATTAGGATTCATAGGCATAAAGGACTGGCAAAATCTCTAACAGCTCTAAACCAAGTAGAAGCAGCACAGATCAGGCTATTAAAACTGTAGCACAATATTGCAGGGGATACACCTGGAAGATAATATTTTTGTTAGCTACGCTACCATAGCTGCTAAAGTGCACAGTTAACTTCCTAATGTACCTCTGCCTTTTCCTGAATAGATTGATCATGGAGATATGTATGTTGAGGAGAACCATAGGTTTTTCTGTGATACCTTAGCTGCATACAGAACATCATCTACTAGGATTGGTTCCTTTCTGAGACAATCTGAATCCACCACCTACTGAGATGTAAGCCTTAAGAAAAAAGTTAAACTGCAGCAAAACTGAAGTACTTCACTTTCAGAGTTCTATGAATTTTTTTTATCTTAGCTTGTTGAGGTGTGCTCAAAACACCTAGATACTTTTCTAATCTGAGTATTTTACTGGTTGCCAATGTAAAAGGTAATATTTGTGGGATTCTATTATAGCACAATAAATCAAGGGGCAGTCCAGCAAGCACATACAGAGAGATCAATGTGGCATTTCAATAATGGCATCGTTATGTACTGTGTCTATGGAGATATAACTGTCAACATGAATTCTGAACCTGAGCTGAAAGGCTGGTACATGAATGAGACTTTGGCATGTGGATGGAGCTTGAAAAGGCTATTAGATATGTCAAGTTTCTAAAATAACTATTATAGTCAGAGTATAGATTAAACAAGATATTTACCTTCTTCTTCGATCTCTCTGACTTCTTGGAAATGTTCTTTACTTTTGTATGGAGATGATATAAAACCTTGGAGGGAAAAAAGGAGCAAGGTATTGAATGGGAAATTGAATTGTGTATATTAGTATTTGAAATTCTCATACAAGCACCAAAGATTGAAACAATTGTTTCAGCATTACTTCAGCCAAAGCTGAATTCGATGCTTCGAGACTTTTAATTCTAAGCCCTCCACGGTTCTTTCTACCTCAAGAAACAAGGTTTGGAAAAGGTATTAAACCAGCTATGCTTCCAGAAGATGTAGTTCAGCATATATTAAGAGCTCAGGTGGGACTATGCTGAAATCTACTGGAGTCTTTCCATGGATTTTGGATCTTAGACTGTGCCTCAGTTGATCTACACTTATTCTCTAGGCTGATTAACACACAGGCAGGGAGCAGGCTGGCAATACTGTACCCTGGTGTGGCTGTCCTGCTGCTTCTGAACACTAAAAAATGGGCCAGTCAGAGTGAGTTCTCCTTTCAGAGGGAGAATCATAAGAAATGTTAAAGCACTGCATAGAAATTCTCGGTTAATCACATCTAGATCAAGCTTTTGAAACCTGATTACAGCATGGCAGTAACCTGGCAATGTTTATACTTTGGTCTTTGGAACTAAACTTTGTAAAACAACTAATGAACAAAAATGTCTCTCTTAAATGCAGCTTACCTTCCAGTTGCTGCTGCCCTCACCTAGGGCAGTGAGGGGCCAAAGAGCTGGAGCTACAGTGGCAGGAGTTAAGAGCTCTAGTGGCTTTTTCTTCTTGTGACAAGCAAGGCCTGAGGTTTAGGGATTTCTAGCTTAAACCTAAGTGCATTGTCCTGTCCTTAACACTTGTGATAGCAGAACATATTAGTATTGAAAGTAATGTATTTTTTGATTAAATAGACATGAAATTAGATTCCAGGTAAACTTTTTTCTTTTTCCAAGAGGGTAGACCTGCAACTGCCTAGTGACAAGGAAGTCCACTCCCTGGCAGTCACTTGGCCCTCCACAGTAGGATATTAATTCAAAATTCACAGAAAGCTTAGTCTGCGTGCTAGCAGAACTCATAGACTCATAGTCTTGAACATGCTAAAGATCAGTAAGGCAAAATGGAAAATTTGAGCAATAACAATCCACAAGAAAAAAGGAAGAGATTTCTTGCTGAATAAAGCTCTGATCCTAAGATCTCTTTCTGCAAGTCTTTACAAGACACAGTGTTTGGGCTTTGTTTCACAAAAAAAGAAAAGAAAGAAACCAAGGTGATTTCTATTACTGTATGCTCTCTGCACAGTTTCTCCCTCTGTGAGGTTTTTCCCTCTCTCCAGGAACAAACATTTGTTATCAAGAAAGAACAAACTGAAAAACAGCAAGAGTCTTTAGGGGCTTGGGTGTCAGGCTGGATGTCAATTTAGCACATTTCAGCAGTTGTAATCCTTTTTGTGAGCTGGTGTCATTTCATTCTCTGGTTTTGTTCCCTCCCCCTGCCTCAGAGAATGTCTATACCAGGAGAGAATATGGAAAGAATTGGAATTATTATTTCTTGGCTGGGTAACTTGAATATACGCACCCAAGCCACCAAGAGTCTGGGAGTGATCTTCCCCTCCATTTAAACATTATTCGTGTCCCTCACCCACCTTGGCATAGCAGCAGGTGATGAACACCAGGGGCAGGAGGTATCCCACCAGCAGGATGGTAATCTTGTACATCTGCTTGGCTGTTGAACCATCTGCCCAGTGTTCCCAGCAGAAGGTGCTGTTGGGTGCTTGGTGATGACCACTCATGAGGGCCTGGTGCTGGGCCACAGGGATGGCAATGAGTAGAGACAGCAGCCAAATGACAGCCACGCCAAGGGCAGCATTGCGCCTGCTGCGGATGCAGGGTGAGCGCTTGGCGTGGACCACAGCGATGTACCTGTCCACAGACATGGCCACCAGAGTGAAGATGCTGACCAGCATCGTTGTCATGGCCAAGTAATGAACCCACTTGCAAAAGAAGGCGCCGAAGATCCACTCTGGCAGGGAGTAGATGGTGGCCTGGAAGGGGACGCAAAAGAGCAGAAAGGAGAAGTCTGCAATGCTCAAGTTCAGGATGAAGATGTTGGTAGCGTTGCGTGATGGGCGTCCCCCAGGCCGGAGGCGCCCCAGAACAACCAACACCAATGTGTTTCCCACCATTCCCAGGAGGAAAATCAACCCAAAAAGCACTGGTACAATCACCACCTCCGGGCCACCCCTGCTTGCTTCTGACCAGCGTGTTGGGGCCCCTGTTTGGTTAGTCTCAAGGCTGCACTTGGTGGTGTTGCCTCCAAGGGAAAGCACAAAGTTGTCTTCCTGCTCCTCCATGGAGCCAGGCTGCTTGGAAGGCAGGGAGCAGTTGCTGTAGTCCTGGCTGCTATCAGGCAGGTCTGTTTGTTAGTGGTGGCCAGAGGCAGGACACTTGGGTTTTTCAATGCTCCGTGTCTTTTTCCTTTGGGGAGCAATTTTCTTCAGATGATTCTTTCAAGCTCTGTCTCTCTGCAGATTCTTCCAGGAACTGGCAAAAAAGGGGGTTGAGGAATTTGTCTCATCCAGGAGGTAACTGCAGGTTTGGCAGTTGGTTCTGGAAAGCTCATGTGGCAGAGAAAAAGTCTGTGCCAGAAGGGCTGAGGATGAGGCTGCCCTGAAAGCGTGGAGCAGAGGCAAAGCGGCTGCAGCTTGGCTTCCTCACGCCCCTCCTCTTCTGCTTCCCTCCCACACCAGTCCCTGGATCTGCTGCTGCTGTACCTGCTTTCCCAGCTCTGCTCAGAGCTGTGGCAGAGAGAATAAATGCTCTCTGTGACCTGAGCCCTTCAGAAAATAAGCACTGATCAGCTCTATCCCCATACATCACTGCTCACAAGGAGGGGAAGAGCAGAACAAAAGCAAGTCCTCATCCAAAGAGATGGGTCCAGTAGCAGCTGCTGAGTGACAACATGTGCAGTTCTGTGAGGAGCAGCATTGGAAATGGCTGCACGAGGAGGAAAAAGGCTAAAATAAGGGGGTTTTTATCAACAGAGCAGGATTTTTTTGTTTCATGGTATTTGGTTTGCTCACATTAAGGCATACAGCAATCTGAATAGTGTTTTCCACACAAAAACCTGGGAAAGCCTTAGATTCAGCAGCTGGGTCCTGCCCCTCCTCAGATATCTGCCCAAATTCCTTAGTGCCTGAATATTCATGGATCTTGTTGATCCAGATGTAAAGAAGTTCTGGGTTCGGCTCAGTAGTGCCAAGAGCACCTGCACTGCATGAGGAAAGGTTCAGTCTCCGTAGCTGTGAGCAGACACAATATTCCCTGCCAGGGAACAGAGGTATGGATTTTAGAAAAGAAAAGTAGTTTTATTAAGGATTAATGTCTTAGTTATTGTGAGATTTATGCTTACTTATAGAAATAGTATGCATATTTTATAAGGCTTTAAGTAATTTGTTTTTAGCAGTCTGTTTCCTCACATTTCTTAAGGGCTTTTGTGAACTCAACAGGCAGTAAGGAGAGAACAAAGTTTATGGAAACATTAACAGTACCAGCACAGGGTGATTTTTGTGTGCAGAACAGCTTACAAATCTCTACTTCCAGTGGTTACTAGCTGAGGCACTTGGTTAGTGTGGGCCACCACTGGGTCCTGTGGATGTGAGGCTTAGATTGGAAGGAGGGAGACCCTGAGTTTTGGAAACAAAGTTCAGTAACTGAGAATTGCCCTGCCTTGTGACTTGTTGCTACTGTTGTTGAGCTGTGACAGTGCTGCCTTCCTTAGCCTGCTCTGATATACTCTTGTTTAAAATCTACACTCCTTATTTCCCCCCATAGTTTTGAGGCTAGTTATGGGCTGAGGTGGGAAGTGGCCAGGGAATGAAAGATGTCCAAGTTGCAGCAGAAAAATATATGTACCCTTGTAAGTGAGGGGGTCCCAGTGAGCAGATCACTGGGACTGGACCAGCTACTTGGATGTCACCTGCAGCTCTCTTGGTCTTCTGCAGCCTGGCTGCCTTGTGTGCTGTAGCAGAGCACCTCAAACACCCCAAAGTCTTCCAGTCTGTCAGATCTTTTGTCTTGTCATGCACCACGTTTTGGGGACCCTGCAGATTTCAGTGCCATCTACTGGCCCTTCACCTCCTCCTCTGCTTTCAAATGGCTCCTGTGGATCGCACCTTGACCTTTCCTTCCCTCAAACATATTCCCACTGCTCAGTAACTAACTCTGTCCTTGTTTTCCCCTTGTCCTTGTGCACTTACCCTTAAATCACGCAAAGTAAATATGCTTGCTTTTCCTTTTGTGATAACGTGACTGCTGTAAGGATGCTTCTTGTAATACTATTCATATAACTTCACATAACAGATTAGAGAAGGCTATTGAAAGTGATTTCAATAGCTATTTCTGTATTTGAGATCTGTTTGGTTTGGAGTTTTTTTTCCCTTTTTTTTTTAGTGGACAGTCATACCAGAAAGTATTATTAAAGAAGCACCTATAGCCACCACAGCAGAGGACAAAACAGTTCTAGCAGTGAGAAGGGATTTTTTACAAATCTCCAGAATTCTTACAGAAGGGATGTTACCAGCTTGCTTCTCCATCTTCAGAATCCCATTCAAATTTTTTAAAAAGACTGTTCCAGGTTTGGGTGGGGTTTTTTTCAGATTCCAGTGAGAGTGTTATAACTGGGGGAGTTGGAGGGAAGGTGAATGTTGTGGATGGAAAGTGGCAGTGACTTGCTGAATTAGACATCCAGTAAACTAGATGCAAAAACTCAGCTTGCTTTCACTAGGGACCTGAGATGTTGCAAGTCTGACCTCAAACGGAGGCTGACTGATGTGGGAGTATTCCTGCCTGCTCCTACTTGGGAGGAAACAATTTCCAGCAGTCATTTACACACTTTGCTAGAAACTTTTCCTGGAACCATGCTTACTGTGGCATTTAAAAGTTAAAAAAAAGGTAAGGATTCCTTCTGTTTCTGTCTTTCTGCCCCTTTTCACCTGCTTTAAGTGGTGTTTTTGGCAGGGAGAAACCCCCTGTCACAGCTCAAATGCAGTTGGGAGGGAACTCGTAATGCTGAGACAAAGTACTTGTCATAAGACATATTCATTAATCTGACTAGGAGGAGAAGATCAAGTCACTTTACTGAGTGCAGGAGCACAAATAGCAAATGAGGCTATAATGTACACATCATGTATGTTGTACTTGAAAAATTTGTGGTGTTTCACCTGAAAACCAGAAACAGTTAACGTGCTGTGGATTGAGCTGCATCAAATATCTCAGCTCTACTAATTCTGCTGTTCTTTAGAAACTCTGTTGCTTCCTGGATAAAGACAACAAACACTTAAACATGAGTAAGAGGATGTAGGAGAAGGAAACTGAATATTCTCTGTGGGAGGAAAAAGTAAGATAGAAATCTGACAGATATCAAGTAGGTCAAGGCTGAACTGGAAGCCAGATGCTGTTGCCTTTGAATTGGTGTTGGTCTAAATGAAATCATTGGACTCTCATACTGACTAAACTGGCATCAGAGGTGTCTTGTTGAGAGGACAGCACTGGACCTCTATGGATAAATGGACAATCCCACGATTTGCCAATGGGAGAGGAGAAGAGAGGGAGAATGACAGCCCTAGGAACAAGGAGGGGGGGGAACCAAAACATTAGATGTTTGTATTTAAATGCTAACATTTTTAGCCTGTGTAGGTACAAACTAATTTGTCCATTTTTCTGATTGCTAATGGGTGCTTCAGCTCCTAATTACACTGAACATCAGGTATGTTGTAAATCACTCTTACTGTTTTGATAGTCATGGTTCAGCTTTTTAATACGTGTGCATTAGCTCTCTAAGCCTCTTAACTTTTGAGGCAGGACACTCAAACATAGCAGTGAGCAAGAACCTCACTGTCGCACTTCTCTCGCTCTCTGGAGAACATGGGTTACATCTCAGATCCGTTTAAAGGAAAACAAACAGGCACCCAGCCCCAAAAGTCCAGTTTCTGCCTTTGAGTTCAGCAGCTGCCTTTGTTATGTACTGTGCTCTACAGATGGTTGAGTAATGAGTTACCTAGATGCAGTTAATAGGAAATAAGCAATGGTAGGTCTGAAATCTCCACACCTGAGTTGTAGCAACCCTTTCCAATTGTGATTTTGAGTTTGGTTATGCCCTGGTTGAGAGAAGGTGCAGTGACCATTCCTCTTAAATATGATGCCAAAAGGGACAGGAGATCCTCCTGCCTGCTCTGCTATGTTGGCCCAAAAAATTTAAAGCCTGGATTCAATTCCTTTCCAACCCCATGTAATCCCTTTCCTAAAGGAACTGAAACCTTAATCCCCTAGACACTAAGTTACTTGTCAACAATGCCATAAGCCAAGCTGTACGGGGTAGTCTTGCTCATGTAGGTGCTATGATCAAGTGCTGCAGTGAGTAAAAACATCCCAGGGCCAGAAGAAAATATAACTGGCTGTTCAAGCTGGGCACTTGGTGGAGGAAAGAAGCGTGACTTCTCTGCTTCATGAATTTTAGGATTAAAAAATCAATATAATGCATAAGTAAATCCTTTCAGCCTCTGTTGAAAGGATTTTTGTTTTATCTCTTAAGGTGTTCCATATTGTATGCCAAGATAAAGAGTTTTTTTCAATGCCAGAACCTAGTGTCTGCTAAAAAAGGTGACTTAAATATACATTGTGGTAAGAGGCTTAAGGCTTTCAATAACTCTTATGCATTTCATATGATCTTCTAAAATAGCTTAGCTGTTATTAAAAAACCAAAAATCCCTATTTTCTGTAGAGTGGGTTGGGGCTATTTTTTGAGAAAACAGAATGTCCTTTGCTCCCTGTCTTCTGTGACTTGACTGCTCAGTGTTCAAAATGCTGTTCTACAGTTTAATTTCATACTGTGTTCAGCTTATTCTGATTCAACCTCTTTGCTAGGAATAGAAAGTCAGCCACATGCAACTTGTACTGATAGTATAGGGTTTAGATTCATTATGCAGTATATGCTTAGCCCAGGGAAGGCTGTAAGATGCCAAAGCTGATTCAGTCTTTTGTGATTAGATTCTCTGTAAAGTTACACGAGAGAGTGCTTTTAGATAAGCTTCATGTTGTTACATACGATCAATCATGTAATTCACAACTCTCAGTGGAAAGCATAGATAACCTGCATCCTTCTCCCTACATTGCAGGAGCTCTAGGCTAATACAAAGGGTAATTTGTCAAAATCCATTTCAGCTTAGCCTGTGTTTGAAATCTTTCAGCTCCCACAGCATATGACCCAGTCATCCAAGACCTGGTTCTTTCCTTTACCTTTCTTTGAAGTGATCTAGGTTAACTATGTGTAAGTGATGTACAGCTCAGCCCGAGTGGCAGAAACATCTCCAAGCTCAATAACTGCCTATGAAGACTGAAGTTGAACTGTTCAGCATCTTTCATTTGTTAGCTGTAAACCTTTTAGTGAAACCTTTCCCTCTTGGTAAAGAATCAGTTACAATACTTTCCAATCACTTGAATATACTCAAAATATCCACAGAGGTCTTTTGCCATGCTGATGAATTAGTCTGCTAAGAAATGAAATTAGTACTTCAGTGGAAGTTTTTTAGCTTTAGTTAGGTGCTTAGTCAACAGTCCCACCAGCTCTACTCTTGAAGCAATGGCAGCTTGAAAACCATAAGAACTCCAGATTTAGAGAGTGACTTTTCTCTTTGTAATGGGTGTCACAGCTGCACATGTGAATAAAAGCAGCTGTGTAGAAATATCAGGCTCTCTTTATCTAAACTGAAGTGTATGATGCCATTGACCTTGCTTTAGGCACTTTGGCAGCCTCTTTTGAAGCAGCTAAATAAATTAAGAACTGCTGACTTCTCCATCCCTCCTAAACTGGCTGTCTCACAAGCATGGTCAGGCAGGTCCGGTTAAACACAGCCGTTTAGACACCCCTTAGCATGGGGATAAATCCTTTTTCCTGCCTTCCTTATTGGACAGGTAGATGGATGGCAGCTATTGCTGATTATAAATACCCTACAAATTACTTTTGCCTTACCTAGAATTTATAACAAAAATGAAATAACTCAATTTGAACAGCCAAAAGCTTTGTAACCACACAGTTTGCCATCTTTCTTCTGCAGTTCAATTTTGGTAAGGCATGTAAAGTTGTTTAACAAAGCTTGTTACTCATTTACAGCCAAGTAACCAATTATGATCTTAGCTCTGAGAGAAATTTTATTGGCATAAAGCTACAGAAAGAGAAGACTGAGCGTACGGTGTTGGCCATTGTATATAAAACTAGGACAAGAAGATGCCCAAGCCATAATAAACCTCAAAACAGGATGCTTCTTGGTACTTCTTACTTATTCTGTAGAAAATAAGAGACATGTCCTGGCTTGTGTCATCAGATTCAAGACAATGTATCTCTTCCTGTGTGCCCCTGTGGTTTTGTGCACAGCTCTGTCGCGAACAGAGCGTGGTCTAAGTGATGTGAGTGATGTCCCACATCTTGGCCTGACACAGAAGAACAAGATGTCTTGATTTGGGTCCTCATATGTAATATATTTGTACACGCATAATGACTCTATGTAAAGGGTAATCAAATCCCAATGGAGAGTCTGAGGAGACATATTTGTGTTGTGAAAGCTGAGAGGAGAACATCACCCTGGAGTGGAACTGCCTTGCTTGATAAGTACCAGACATGCTGGTAGGAGAAAGGGGAGAAGATGCTACAACTTCACTGGAGTTTATGAACTTGGTCCATCCTGATTTGAAAAACAGATAGTTCCATGACAATGTGAAAACACTTAGTTAGCTTCTCATGGTGATAAACTAGTTTAAGGCTTGTTCACAAACCTGTTTTTCCTGTGTATACATCAACTTGACTTTCCCTAGCTGGTTGGGTAAGTTCACTTGTCTGGCTCATCTCCTAATATTCCTCTTTCTGTAACAAGATACACCATCAACTGGCCAACTGTGGAGCATAACCAATTCTGCAATAGCTCTCCTGAGCAAACCCTGGTCTCTTGCTGTGCAAATAGCCCTTCTACTCAGTGACTCCAGCCTGTATCACAAAATGCTGCTTATTACAGAAGGAGAGATGTAAGTGTACATGCTGCGCTTTGATATCAGCTTAGCAAGAAGTTTCCATGGTGATTTTTCTCTCATAGCTCCCTTACCAATAGAACCACGGCAATTTTCTGGCTATTGCCTTATTCAGATTACTGCCAAATTCCTCAATTAAAGAAGCATGCTCTTGAGCATTACAATATGTTGTATAGAGATAAAGTACCTCAGAAACAATGGATCCTAAATTGGTAAATTGTCTGGTCTGAGACATCCCAAGACAAAGGTACTTTGAAGTCTTTTAACACTTCTCTAAAAAAACCCCAGAATATTATATATAGGATCTCTTATTCATCTGCAGCTCTGGATATTTAAGAGCATATGCTTGTGCTTCATATTGGACTCTGAGGCAGCTCACTTAAAATACTTGCAGCAAACTTTAGACTTTTTTTTAGATTTAAGTTAATGGTTCCTCTGAAAGCCTTTGACTTGGAATGAACAATTTTACTTAGTTTCCAGTTTTTGTGAAGCACAGTCTGGACAAAAAGGCACAACTAGTCATTTTATTCTCATGCTGCATTTAGGTTCATAGTACTTCCGAGGTAGGAAAATAACCTCTACTTATATGTATGCCCAGTACAGCTGGTTGCAGATACAGAGCAAAGAAAAGTCCTTGCATAAGCCTTTAGGAATTGCTAATGAAGTGACAAGCACACAACTGATTATTTAGAAAGCTGGTATATGAACATGAATGTGTTGTGTAAATACAACATACATTAAATGTAGTGTAGATGCAGTAGAAAGGGATCACATGATGAATGTCTGTTGTTTTTGCAGCTGTGTTGTGGTATAGTGAGGTGTAACAGTCAATATTGGACCTTCTGGAGCCCTACTCATATTTAGCTTGCTGTTCTTCTCCTTTGTCCTATAACTTGTGCCTAGGCATGTGACTTGGTAGATACATTACTGTTGTAGAATCCAAGGGTCTTGTTTTGCATTGGGGCCACTTCAAAAGCTCCAGATCAGTAATAATCCCTGGGCCATTGCAGAGGCTTGAAACAGACTCTGTGCAGGAGAGGAGGAAGTAAAAAACGTCTGCATTCAACATCTGTTTTCACCATGTGTCAGGGCTGAAAACCAATGATAAAATTCAGAATATTGGTGTGTTTCCTTCCAAGAAGTGTGGGAAGGTGGAGGTGGATTCACATAATGAGCATTTTCCTCAGAATTATTAGTTCCAGTCTTTACTCTGCATTTATACACACACATAAACAAAAGTTATTGTTTTGTTGGGAATATTAATGTCAGGACTGACACTTGATACTGGAAAGATTTTTAGAAGATCTTGTCTGCCTCGATATATTTGTTAAACTGGAAAATAAAAACAGCCCCAAGTTTCTTGATTTACTGTCCTGCTCACCAGCGTGTTACAGAGTAACTGACTTGACTTTCCCCATGGAATTGCATTTTATATTGTCATTTAAAAAAACCCAAAAGGCATGTGTGCTTACGTGTTAAATAGAGGACAGAATACTCAAATTAAAATCGATTGAACCTAGGCTTTTCCAATATCCTGGAGTATGCTGATGAGCTTGTAGCTACAGGCGGTTGGGAGCTCCTACCCATAATGCTTTCCTAGTGGAAATGCCTGTTTCCCAGCTGAAAATTAGCTGGCTAGCTGCTTGTGACAAAAGGGGAGAGAGAAGGGCAGTACCATAGAGTCACAACATGGTAGGGGTTGGAAGGGACCTCTGGGGACCATCTGATCCACCCCCCCTGCTCCAGCAGCTCACCCAGAGCAGGGGTCCCAGGATCGTGTCCAGACACCTTTGGAATCCCTCCAGAGAAGGAGACTCCACAGCCTCTCTGGGCAGCCTGGGCCAGGCTCCAACACCCTCACACCAAAGAAGTGTTTCCTTATGCTCTATCCTCAGCTCTAATTTCAAATGGGATTTGTCAGGAATTAAATGTAATTATTCTTGTTAACAAAATGTTGTAATCTACAAATAATACGGTGTACAGCTTCAGTGGTGTTTATGCAGAAATAGCTTTGGGATTTTGGTATGTCTTGAGAGCATGGTTTATAATTATAATTTAGAAGGAAAAATAGCAAACAAGAGCAAAGATATGTAGGGGAAAAAGCTTAAAGTCAGTGGAAGACTGACTATAACTAAATTAGGTTTTCTCATTGATACCCAAAGGTTTTGACTCTGCTCAGGAACCTGTGCTAAGCACGAAACGTGGCATTGAGTGGAGCTGGCTGCCCTGCGTGGCTGTGGGTGCCTAATGTCACAAGGACAGCTGCTACTTTAAATAGACATGAATAGCTTTGCTCTTACTGAAAAATTGGAGTGGGAAGTAGCAGAAACAGAGCTTTGAGAATTCTGCTTTTAAACAGGAAAGAGTGCTTATATGGGAATCAGTTCAGAGAAGGAAAACAATTTTTCCAAGTACTTAAAAAAAAAAAAGAACCCAAAACCAAAAAGCTCTTAACGAACCTCTTCCTGGAAGCCTCTTTAATTATAATTCCCAAACTGAGTAGGCGCAAGTTCCACTGTCCCCAAGGCTTTTGTGATCTCTTCTATTGCTTTTTAAAAAGATTTTTCTTTTTAATTTCGTGTTGCGGGGTGGGGGAACCCTACAAACCAACCACCCAAAAAACCCCACCCTTCTGAAGCAAACTAGTTTGTATCCTGGTTCACAGAAATGGTTGATAGTCCTGGCAATTAGCAATCTGTCATTAAATCCTAGCTCAGGTATGATTTTCATTGCGTAGCTCCTGCCACCTTGTGGCAAGAACTTTCACCTTTCTGGAATCAAATGAATTACCCTGGGAAGTAGTAATACCTTTGTAGAAAGAGCGTATAGCTAAGCAAGCAGAAAGTGGGGGGACTGGGCACTTTATTTGGCTTGCTTCACTATTTGGGCATTAACTTGTAAATGTTACTAGTATTTTGAAGTAAGCGTAATTTAAATTAATAGATAAGCTTATTGCAACTTTCTTTTTGCAGCTGCTTCCTCCATATTTCTTTCCACCGTGTTACAGAAATTAATTCTGCGGAAGTATTGAGCCAGGAGAACCCACAACAACTTAGCTATTTGTATAAAAAGTTGTTGATAGGGGTCATTGATGGGTTCAGTGCAATACTCGTTTGTGTTCATCCTGCAAGGTATCTGCTTTCATTATGGCACCATTGGCTTTCAACTGTAGGAAACATTCAGCTATAGCTTCCTCCTAGTGACTACAAAGCTTTTGTGACATCTTGAAGTGCTTCCTGAAGCCTTTCCTCTGTTCAGAACATGGGAAAGTAAAAGCAGTGTCTGTGAAGAGAAACATTCATCTTAGGGAAGAGAAGTCTTTTACTGCCTTTGTTTATCACCTCCTTGATTTCCCAAGCTTAGATTAATGTTTCTCTCACGGTCTTATCTGAGAAATGTGTTGCAACTATGCTGATTTAAAAAGATTAAAACGACCAAGGAACCTCCCATCACCACCCCATCCAAGTGTGAACTCACGCCTTTTTAGGACCTGAAACTCAAATCAGTAGAAGAAACAGATGGAATTTAATTTGTGATAGCTTAGACTGCTCTTATGCAAACAGAAATCTTGATACATGGGATTTCCTTTTCATAATATGTTGTTACAGTTTCTAATTAAAACACTGGTAGCTCCACTCCAGAAGTGCCCAACTGACAGCCTTGGAGATTGCAATCTTTACAAGGAAGTAAGTTAGCACGTTTGGATACTTGATGAGCAGCATTTATAATACTATGTTAATGTGGCTTGTCCCTGAGCCATTTCAGGGTATGTGGCTTTAAAGCTGATTCCTACACAAAGCTATATCCAGGCCAAATGTTGGAGTGCTACTATGTAGGGCAGATATTGCCACCAGCTGGTAGGGTATAAGGGTTTTGTGGAGAAACCAAATTGCAGTTAATGGTGGTCACAGTAGATGTCTGCGTTTGCCAAGTGCAGGCATCTACAGTTTCATCTGTGCCACTAGTAGGAACACCAGCACTTTGGATGGGTAAGGATTGAAATCAGTGAGGCTGCTCTGTGGCTGGAACAGGCCTTCCTAGCATGAAAAACAGTTCCAATGCATAATGCTATCCCTCTGTGTCCTGACAGCAGCTGCTATAAGTTGTTTTATAGCTCCTCAGCTTGATCCAAAATATGTCTGAGGTGAATATACCATGATGTAAACACAGGGCTAGCTACTAGCAGGGAGAGACAGCTGCATAACAGCATTCTGGACAATGAAGATAGCTCCTGGGATATTTGTTAAGACAACAGTCCTGCCAGATGGACTCTGCAGGAAGGACGTGTATCACAAGTGCCACATTATAAAAATTATTATGCATCAACAGCTGCTAAGGCTCATCTAGGGCTATTGGAATAAAGAGATAGACGAAAGCTGACTGTGAGCCCAAGGAAGAATTGGGCTTTCAGCAGCTTTAAAAATCAGTTGCACTATGTATCTGCAGAATGGCGAGTTGTCAGAAATCCAGGAGCTTAGCGGCTCAGCAAAACTTGTTCTTGAACAAGGAGTTGGTGAGCTTGGTTTTCCTGGAGGTAGGTGGAAACAGAGTTTTAGGTAGAAACCAGAGGTTAAACTTGACTTTCCAAGGAGAGAAAATTGAGAAAATAGGAAAAATAAATTGCAAGCAATGATGGTTTTATGATATTTTTTGGTTTTATTATATTATTTTGGAAGAAGGGGGTGAGAATTTGTAAAGTTAAAAATAAACAAGGAAACATGAGGTAGAACTAGACTACCAGTGGGAAAATTAATCTGAGCCTGTTATTTGCTGCTTTAATGAAATTTGGGAGATAGTTTCCTGTCATAGACATAAAAATGGACCTGGCCTAGAACAAGCCTCAAATTAGATAGAGGATTATTTTCTAAAGAAAATATTTGTCTTTTCTCTTGATACTACATTTGTGTTGTTTAGGGTTCTTTAGTCCACTTGAGTTGATGGTAAATGTTTGTAAGTGAAGTTCACCAAATCAGCAATGTGTGACAGAATTCCAAGGGATGTGAGGGCTTCTGTTTAGCTTTTCCAGTTAGCAGGAACTAGAGGGCTGATGGCTGTTCCATTTAAGGCACGACTTGTGCAATAGCTCTGTGGGAACTTTGGTTGTGAGGCTTGGTGATTTCTCTCTAGTGAGATCACCCACAAAAGCACAATGCCCTTTTTTATTTTCTGTACAAAGTATGAAGTAAATTATAAACAACGACTGACAAGATGTAAGATTTAACTGAGAAGGGTCCTTTCTTTGGCACATATTTCTTTGTTTCCAACTATTAGCTCCAACAAAGGGAGTGAAAAGTTCCAGCAGGTTCAGAGACATAAGTATCTTTCACCTGTACCTTGTGAATATTTTGACCTTTACAAGTATCATACAATGGCACTCTAAGTCCTGACTAAAATCCAGCAGGTATGGTAACAAGAGGTAGATATTTATTGGCCTAGGCAGAGTCAATATGGCAAAATTAGGTCAGCAGTAGGGTGCATACCTGTACCTGTGCTCACTGTAAGTTCAGATCTAAGAGACTCTTCTCAGAGCAGGTCAGCAAGAGGATGAGAGGCAACCATCAGAGATTGCATCAAGAGGGATTCCAGTTGAATATGAGAGGTGAATAAGCAAGCACTGGAACAGGGGCCTGGAAAGGTTGTTAAGCCTTTTCCTTGAAGACATCGAAACTTCTGCTGGACAAGGGCCTGAGCAACCAGATCTAACTTAGAAATTTACCTTAGCTGGGGCCAGGTGGCTGGACTAGATGACATCCCACCTAAATTATTCTGTGATGAGGAGCACCTATTCCACAGCACTGTGAACAGAGCAGTGTTAGAGGTCACATGTGAGCAGTACGGAGATCCTGCCGCCAGAGGGAGAAAATGCCGGGGTTTAGACACAGCAGGAAGCTTGTGGGTACCCGGCAGGGCGGTAACTGAGCTGAAAGCTTTCTGTAGATCTTCTGCCTCTGAAAGGGACAATCCCCAAATGCCTGTTGGGTGTGAAGCCTCTGACAAGTGAGCTCAAGAAATAGAGAACTTTTCTTGGCTGCTGCTCTGCTGCCAGGAGGACCTGAAGCCAAGCTTTGGCTGTTGCATCCAGCACGGTGGCACGTGGATTTTGGCTGTGCTGTTTTTCTGAGAAGGTAACCTGCTCCCAGGAGCCTCTAGATAAAGGAGAAAAAGCTGTAAACCTCATGCCAACTTCTCCTTTTCAGCTCTGCGTGGTCAGCATAGAAAAAAAGCTGTGTGGCTTTTGTATTTTAAATGTTGCTTATTTAAGGGTGCCTAACGTACCATGTTCTTAATCCTGTGCAGCGCTTGCAACGCTCCTTCAATTTTGAAGAGCGGATTTCTGAATGATGATATGCTTATGTGTCTTTTTTTATCTAAACAGCTTCAAAGGCAAATGGGTCTTATTGTCAATATAAAGAATATTTTGCATGAAACCTAGAAGGTACTTTTATATAGCAAATATGTAGGAAGTTCTTGTAGCTACCAAGAAGAGCATTTTTGTACAGATACACAGAATGGAGGTTTGGTAATGAATAGACAATTTCTGTTAGCAGTGAAACTGCTGGAGGAACATGCAAGTACACTTCCAGCTTAAAAGTCATCCTGGAAATCACTATGGGCTTCATGTTGTTGGAAAAACTGTAAAGATTTGATCCAAAATTTACAACACATAGCAATTTTTATAGCATTAGACCCTGGTTATTGTGTGCACAAGGCTTGTTACTTTCTCATTGAGCATTTTGAAGTGACAAAGGATGTGGATTTCTGGAATAGCAGTTGCACTGTACTATGCCACAGAGTACTTAATAAGCTATAAAATCTTTGTGTTCCCTTTAGAGTAATTTTGTTAAAGTCTGGCAGAGTTCTAGAGATACAGGTTGCAGATCTGATCTATAATTTGGTTTGAGGAATTTGAAACAAAAACATGTCGCAGAAACTAACTTACCTTTGTGATGCCAGCTTGCCAGGATTCTCATGCTTGGGCATTTTTTTAACCTTTCTTTTTTAACATTTCGCATGCTGAGCTGCCACAAATAAATCTGACATTTTCTAGGTTAGAGACACAAGGAATTTATTCACTCTGGTAGCAAAATCTGCAGTTGTGGTAAAAAGTTAAGTCTGTATTTGTGCTTTGATGTTTGAGGGAAATCTCTATGGTTGCCACAAAGCAGAAAAGAAACAACTTCTGATTGCTCTCTGTTACAGTTCTGTAGAAGAGCTGTTTCACTCAGGTTTTCCAGTCTCACAATGCAGGTATATTTCTGATGTATGTTTATGGAAGAAGAGCTTCTACTCTAAAACTGCACTCCCTTCTGAGGAAGGATTTTGAGGATGAGTGTGTTTCCAGTAGTTGCTGTTCCTCAAAAATCTTTCATTTGCATGCCATGGCCAGAAGAGAACAAAGTGCTGTCTTTCAGGTTTGAAAAATGTGGGTAGTGTGCACACATAGGCACACAAAAAGCCCATGGTGTGTTTGAAAATGCTTTTAAAAACTGTTCATGGCCACCTCTCCTGAGAGTTCTTACCTGAATATGCTGCTTGACCCAGCTGGGAGGCAGGTGAACTCCCTGGGACACACCTCCTCAGGTAGGCTCTCATGTGCTGGAGCAAAGCCTCCCGTGAGAACACTACTTCCACAGGCTGCATCCATCCTGGTAAAACTCAGTTGTTAGTGCTCAGTAACGTTCATCCCTGGGACCATCCCTCGCTATTTTGTAGCATTGCTTTTTGAAAGCAGCATCCAGCCATTTCTAGAATGTCAGAAATATTTTGGAACTGGGCAAACCCCTGCCAAAACAAATGAGCCTGGCAGGACTAGGGGCTGGAGGGCACGTGGTGTCCACTGATCCTGGCATGGAAAAGAAAGCATGTGTTAAGTAAGGGATAGGAACATGGGGTAGGGGGCCTAAATGGGGTGACAGAGGAAAAATATCCCTTTCATATAGTCTGCTCTGTATGGCTTCAAAACCTGTTATGGTCCCCACGGTAGGGAGAACATTGGCAGAGGGTAACCCTGGAGTAGTTGTTTGCTCAAGTCCATACGTGCTATTCAACAGGTTCTGGTTTGCTTTCCAGGAAAAGCTGAACTGCTAGATCTGAGAAAGAGGAGACTGGGTGTTAAGAGCAAAGCCAACTGACCCTGCAGCAAACACTCCTACCCCGCCCTTCTACGGAGGCCAGCACTCTTAAGGTAGACATAATTTTGCCTGATAATGTGTGGTCTGCTACAGTGCTATAGAAGTAGTTGTCAGACTGTTCTGGTTTGTTCTGCCTTTAGGAAATTATGCTATAAAGAGTATCTGTCCTGGATTTTAAGGGTTTTAGTAACTTAGGATTTCTGAGAAAATAGTTGTCATCGTTAGTAATCAGATAAAAAATGCATAGCATTAGCAGAGCTCATGTTTACTTTAAAATTACTGGACTCAGCAATATGAGTTTGTTAGGAAGTCTTAAAAACTCTGGACAGGAGGAAAAAAAACATAGTCAAGTAAAGGATGGAAACCTAATAGAAAAGAAATTCAGCAGTTGTCCTTTTCTTAAGAGAAGTTATGAAAAATCTTTCAGGAGTTAAAACCTTTTTTTTCTGTAATAATATTTTTTTAATGGAATTGTTTAAAAGGAGAAAGCAATGAATTTCCTGCATGTCAGTTGCAAAGAAGCCTTGCCAACAGAGGTTATATTGCATCTGAAAAACTTGCAGTCTGCAGCACCGTGGATAGCATGCGAAATATCCAAGGATGCACTTAAATTCAAGGCTGAAACCCAGGAGTGACTTCCTCTGTAGATGGAAGTACTGTAACTGCCCCTAGCGGGTTCCTCTTTTCCAAGATGTTTGTCACAAGCTATCCTGCTTGTTCCTTTCCCATCCCAAGAGACCTTGAAATGCCTTCTGACCATTACTGTGTTTCCTTTAATCTCTGTTTTAAGCAATAAGTTTAACAGCACCATGTTTCCTAATTGCTTGGTGTCTCTTCACTGAACCTTTGCACAGGCAGGGAAGGTGTAGCAGGTTGGAGATTACAAATTGTAATACAGCACTAAGGAGATTTCTAACCAGAAGAACGGATAAATCTGACATAATTCAGGGCTGGTGATGTCAGAAGGAATTTTAAGCAGAAATTGAGAAAGGTTTGAAATGACAAGGTGAATTTCAAAGGGATCTGTATCTTTTCTTAAAAACATACTTCATATTATGATGCATGTGTTCTCCTCCTAAAAGTATGGTTAATATTTATGTATTGCTAGTTATGCTTAATTATTAAGGAATAGGGAAAATCAATGCTTTTGCCAGCAGTCAGCAAGGAAGTTTTTACTAGGGTCCTGCCTTATGTTGTTTGTGTTGTTGCAAGTAAACTGCTGCCGTGATCTGAGGTAGTTAATTCAGAGCTACACTAGGATTATCTGCATGAGATCTCAGCATCACTGGGCTGTGGGCAGATGAACCTTCTTCATTTTTCAGCATATGTTACTATCTAGAGCTGTGAGCTTTATTTTATTGCAGTTGATATGTTTGATTTGGCACAATAATTGAACAAATTCAAGTATTAACGTAAGGGCTGTCGTGAAGTGTCTTAATAAAGAACAAAATGGAAAATAAGGACTTCAAACGGGATGAAAGGAATGCCATTCCCAACTGAGATCTGCTGCACTTAAATAGGAGCTGTTTGCTGAACCTTCTGCACTGAGCTCTGGCCTGCCTGCTGCAGAAGAGAGGAGGGCCCAGGCAGTGTGCCCATGCTCCCGAAGATGGTAAATGATAGAAGCAAGCAGGAAAACTTCCCTTTTTTTTTTTTCACTTTGAAACTTTCCATTAAAATGTATCTATTTTAAAAGAGCCTCCCCCTGTTGCATCCTTATATGGCACATATGGCCATCCTGCCTCGTGGTGGCTCTGTCATTGTTTATTTTGAGCTGTGGGCTGATGGCTTTTCTAAGCTTGATGCCCCAGAATTGCTGTGCCTGTCCTCACGTGCAGAGGTATGGTGGGCATGGAAAGAGGGTATGCTCTTGCTGACAGATGTCAAGGTAGATGTGGAAAGAGACTTTTGGCTCTGAAGTGTAGTGTGGAAGAAGAGATAAAGCTGTGTTTTGCACTTCACTCCTTATCTCTTCCACCCTGTGTGTGTCTGTATGTTGCAAGTCTGATGTTTTGTGTAGTTGGAGTGGAGCTGAAAGGGAGAAGTTTTCTCTTTGTGCTCGTTGTCCCTTGGAGTGTTACACACACTTCTTCAGGACAGGCTTTTGGTCCGTGGGAGTCTCAGCTGCGATGCCTAACTCAGAACTGAAGAGATGTGTTTGAGTTGCTGGTGCAGCATCATGAGACTGGGTTTGTCCCACGAGGACTACTGGTGTGCTTTGCTTTGTGTCCCCCAGGGCTGGCAGAGAGAAGTAGCAGGCTGTTGGGCTTGGCTTGTGTTATATCCACCCTGCATAGTACCTTCAGATTTTCTGCAGGAGGTTAGTTAAAATAAATCAACTGTAAGCAAACTGCTGCAGTTTTAAATGCATATAAGATTTCAGTAGGATTCTGTTTATTTTTTCTTTTTGGAAAGTACCCTCTTCCATAAATGGATTTTATTGAAAAAAGTAAGAGAAGAAAATCAAACATCATGTCATAGCACAGCAGGACTCATTTTGAACATTGATTTCACTGTACCTACATATAATGTATAAGCCTGTGTATCTGTGATCTGCCTCATTTTACCCCAAATATATAATCTATAAATATTCAATTTCTTTGAGTGGAGGTAATAAGAGGTCGGCTCGTTCAGCATTGACACATCCAGTGACAGTTGCTTCCAATGACAATTCAAGCAATTTTCTGCTAAAGGCAGTATTTAAAAAAAAAAAAAGATAGAAAATGACACATGGCCCCAATAAATTTTTACCTGTATAGAAATGTAAAGCTGTGGCAATGAATAAAAGCAGAAAAATCTCCCTTCCAGTCAGTCAATGTGGGAAGAACAGAGAAGGTTCCCTTGGTGGTTGTGCAGACATTAGAGGAATAAGGGCTGCTTCCATCAGCTGTGGTATGAATCCTGGACAAACTAAAGTGCTGCCAGGGACTCAGCTGTGCTCTGGTGAAGAACAGTCTGAGAGTTTTATCCCAGTCTTGGCAGGTCAGGTCCTTATTCTGACCCCAGGGGAAATAGTTGGGCCCAGAGGAAACCGTTCCTATGAGACAGCCCAGACGTACAGACTGATGATGTAAATAGATTCCCATATTGTCCTAAGGGCCTAGACAAAAACTCCTGGAAAGTTTTGTAAACATGAGGAGAAACTTGGAGTCAGTCACTTGTAATGTTTGTAAATGAATGGGAACATAGACTGTGAAGCATCCTTGAAGGATGAAGCTACTTCTAGAGTGCTTTCCTCCATGTAGCATTAGACCCCTGTACCTCACACATACTCTCTATGCCATTCAGTATACTATGTTTTTATTGTAGGAAACATTAAGGGGTGAGGTTATTAATTTTCTTTAGTTAGTGCCACAGCTCCACTGGTGTTTTAGTTATATTAGAACTTCATTTTGCCTGCATGCTACTGTGTTTATTCAGCTGTGCTAGAGCTGCTTTTGGAGACCACTTAAGGGCTGATTTTAAACTTGCTTCTCCATCTGTGCTCCCTTTTGTATAAGCTTGTATGTTCTCACTGTTCAGAAGCACTTCCTGTCAAATGATCCCACAATTTAAGGCATTCCCAAATCTTCTGAAACAGAAAAGGTCTGTGCTCTTTCTCAAAAGAGCAATCTTAGGGATTTTTGTAAAAGTTAAAGGATTGTTTTAGAATAGCAGTTTGCACCTTTGTAAACCCAAGTTCTGAGGTAATTTCTTTTTTTTTTTTTTTACTTTTAACACTGATTATTTTAATTTAGAAACAAAAATTAATCTATTTTGTATATATTTTATTTGAAAACATCTTAATTGTTCAGCTTAGTTAAACTTATACTGACTTATAAGCCCTTTGCAAACATATTTATATTTTATCAGGAGTAGGCAGGGCAAATAAGCCAGTTAACTTGTCCTTTGATTTACACTCTGCATACGGCAGGTGATAGGAAAATGGTTTAATATATAGGCTGGAAATAAAAGAATCTTAATATTTTTCTGTCCTGCTTTTCAGTATCCTGGTTACTACTCTTACGTTGGCTTTCATTTTTATAATCAAAATGTTCTAGTAAGTACGAGACAGAAATATGGTTAGACAGGATGCCATCAACAGATAATCTACTGTGACTTGAATTTGCTCCCTATACCACCCTCACCTATCGATCTCCCTTGGGATATCTGTGACTTTATTGATTAATATGTGGCTTTTTATCAGGAAGCTATTTCCTGGATTTATGTCCACCTCCTGTTGCTTTAGAAAATTTGCTTAAAGACAGGAAAAGCAAAGTGGTAATTCAGGCAGCTTGTAATTTCATCATATCTTGGAGATTCGCTATTTGGTTTTACCTCTTCAGACAAGAAACACATACAATCAACTTCCTTTACTAGTAAAACCAAACATTTGCTGCCAGAAGAAAGTTTATAAAAGCAAACATTACTGACTCATAGTGGAAACCAAATGAAAAGTCTACAATACTTTTATTTTTTTTGTTCTTTTGGAAAGATTTGTGCATTGGTTCTGCAGTGTTAGAATTCTAGCCAAACTTCTTGATTTGAAAGAATTCACAGGGCACATGCATCCATTTAGGATGTGACTCCAGTGAATGAAGTGACTGCTCCTCAGCTGTATAGGGCATGCTGTCAGCTACTCTGAATGTGGGGAAGAAAACCCCAACCTTTCCCCTGCTAAGTATTTTCACCTCCTAGGAGATCTTGTTTACTTTACATAGAACAAAAGGTATTTCTAATTGTTTGTAAAAATGCTTTTGACTGACCCCTGAAAGGCTGCTGTCCAAATGTTTTGAGTGCTTATTTCAGAAAAAAGCTGGCAGTGCTTGCAGTACTCCTGCAGTTGTTGTCATACCCATTTCCTCCTGGAAGTCAAGTGGCCCTTTCAAGTTTGGCACATGCTGCCCTTGCTGAGGTATGGGACAGTGTTGGGTTTCAAAAGCTTTCCTCTGAGAACGCTCCTGATGTGCTGGGTGTTTTAACAAGACGGTTTACTCAGAGGCAGCTGATTTTTTTTAATTTCTCAAAAACAGTTTCAGTGTTCATTTCAGTGTGAGGTTTCCTAAATAATGAGAACAAACCAGTTAATGTAATGGGTAAACTATCTTGTTATGCTGTTTTGGGAGCTGCGAGTCCAGGATCCATCAGGCTCACCCCGCCAGCTCTGACTGAGGAGCTGGTTCCCTTCGGCAGTCAGTTGGTGGCAGCAGCAGAGTTTAAGGAATGGCTTTATGTGCAGAACCACAATAGCCAGAGACCTTAAAACCTTTCTGAGAAGGTAACTGTTTCACAGTTTCTGCTGCCACCTTTTCTTCTGTTTCTGGTTCTCTTTCTTTCTTTCCTCCTGCAGAATTCACTCCAGCCTTACCAGAAGGAGGGGAGCTTCAGCTCTGCCTATCCTATTAAGCATACGACCTCTGCAGACTGGAAATTTTCCATTTCATTGTCATTGGCAAATAACTGTGGTATCTCTTTGCTTTAGAAAACAGAAAAATGGAAATGAAGAGAAGTACAACGAGGCTGCTGTGGCTGTTGATGTTCTTCTCTGGTACTGTGCAGTTCAGCCACGAGAGATCAATGAGAGAGCGAGCTATCGAGCTGATGCGAGGCGCACGTTTAATTGATGGGTATGCAAAGTATGTTCAGCTAAATCCTCTCTGCTAGTGTGTGTTGGGATCAGTAGAGACATAGACAGTTACTAGCACACAGCAGCTAGTTACTGTTGCAGTGACATACAGAAGGAATTTTGCTTCGGAGGGTACTTTCCATAGGATCAGGTTATTCTAAGTGCATTTGTGATTTTTCTGGTCAGGATTCACCACTTACTATTTCCCTTTACACAGTGTCCTTGTCTCCTTCCTGTAATTTAATGGCATCTTTCATTAGCAATGACTCAACAGCTATCAAAACGGGAGAAGCACAAAAAAAGTTTGTTGCTGTCCTAATTAAGAAATAAAGCATGTTTGCAAAACAAGGGAGACTTTTAAGACTGTTAGTGCAAGGATTATTGGCAATTAACAGTCTAAGGGACTATTATCAGTGGAAGAAATTACATTTGAGTTAGAAGGGGAGCAACTTATTTCTATCACAAGCCCTATTTGTTTTCAATTCTAGCCACAATGACTTGGTACTGCAGCTGAGAATATTTTACCAAAATAGACTCAGTAAAGTCAACTTAAGAGAACTCAGCAAGACCCACACAAACCTTGCAAAACTTGAGGCTGGTTATGTGGGAGCTCAGGTATGTACTGCCATGGTTGTTGAGTCTGAGAATATATTTTTACATTTGTCTTCTTCCCAATCACAAAAGCTCTTCTGGCCTTGGTTTTGGTTCTTCCTGGAGACAAAAAGGAAAAAAAAATTCAACTGAAAAGCCACAGACACTTTTCCATAACATGTGTGTTTAAAAAGTTTGTGGTTTATAACCCAGGTACCCTGAACCAAAACAGTGGCATTTGTTTTGTGATAAATTAAACTTATCTCTGCTTTTCTGTGTGCCCTGTGGAGTAGCTGAGTGTGTCAGGAGGCCTTAGTCGTATCTGGAGTGGATGCTTTTGCCTTGCATTGTAACTCTTCCTTTGGGGGGAAAAACCCATAGTGGTAAACTGTAGGAAATTATTGTGGTCTGTGCTCGTGAACTTCACTATTAGCAAATAAAAGTTTCCAAGTTGAAACACCAGTTCTCTAGTTTATTTGTCAATGTCTCTTTCAGTTTTGGTCAGTGTATGTTCTTTGCAGCGCTCAGAACAAGGATGCTGTGCGTCTGACCTTAGAGCAAATTGATGTTGTCAAGAGGATGTGTAACCGCTATGAAGAGCTTGAACTTGTGACAACTTCCCAAGGTGATGCTCGTTCTTGTAACAGAAACTTTTTTTAATGGAATTGCAGGAGGTATGTGTGAAAGAGAGCTGCAAGCAGGCAAGTTATCCTGGTTTAAAGAGTGACTTTAATTTTTCAACTGAACCTCAATAACCGATTCTGTGCACAGTCCTGGCCCCCTGCGGTCATGAGAAACTCTGCCACATACACATGCACTAGTGCGAGCTCCTGCTCTGTGAAAATGTCAGTATTACTGCTTGCTAGTCACAATAACAATTGTTCAGTAGTGCTGCCTTCTTACTGGTCATGGATTACTTTGGCATTGTTTTGTGGTGCTGTCCCCAGGTATCACTGACAGCAGGAGGATCGCGTGTTTGATGGGAATAGAAGGTGGGCACTCCATCGACAGCAGCCTGGCCACACTGAGGATGTATTATGACCTGGGTGTTCGCTACATGACGCTGACACATTCCTGCAACACCCCTTGGTAACCAGCGGGCATGGGTTTGTGTCACCACCTAATGCAAAGTGCCCACAGCTCCTAGATGGGCAAAGTATGGATTCAGACACGGAGCTCACCAGTGAGAGACAGAGCCAAGTCAAGGATGAGAGCAAATCACTGGCCATGTGTCAAGCAGGAGACTGAAGGATCTGTTAGGTTGTACTTGTTATGCTGACAAATGGGGAACTTTTGAACCTTGTTAAGAACACAAAGATGGTAAAAATGCTATCCCCTTTGCTTTATTAGGAAAGTTACACAGGGCAAAACAGGCCCAAAACCCCCCACCCTAAAAATGTATATGATCTAGATAAAAGAGGGTAAATTCTATGTAAAAACTCAGCAGTCAGCAACCTTCAACACTGACCTCTCTGGCTAGCTCAAAAGTGCAGGTCCCATATGCAGCTACAGAGATGGGTACTTTAATTCCTGTGCCAGAATATTAGCACCTGCTCTTGGCTGGATTGACAAAATTCCTTTGTGTATTGACTCAGGAAAAGGGGAGTTGTGTGCAGAGAGGGCTGAAAAGCAGACTTTCCAGCTGACAGGAAACTGACAGTTCAGTGTATCTTTGTTCTCTGATGAAGATTTATTTAATCAGCATCTCTTTGCCTGCCTTGTGTTGCTTCACAAGCATACAACAGGCCTGATCCTGAGGGCATGACAGCCACAAACCAGTTATGAACATAAAAAGCACTGCATGAACAAGATACGTATTATGCAGCTCATTATCCCTACATTTGGCTATGTGATATGGAGATGATTTTTATTGTGTAGCATAAGAAGTTTCAGTTGCTGAAATTTGTCTCCACAATAACAGGATGTTTCTCTTCTCTCACTCCTGTCTTTAAGGTCTGAGTCATCATCTAAAGGAATACACAACTTTTATCCCAGTGTTACTGGTCTGACTGCATTTGGCCAAGTAAGGATCTCTTCGGAATGCTAATCTAAGCAATCTCTCATGCAACTAAGTTCTAGCCTTATCTTCTCTAAAGCAACTTGTCATTAAAAATTAATTGCTGGATGTTCTTGGTAGTCAGGAGATGATTTGGGTTCGGTCAAACCAAATTCCATGTGATGCTTCTAGGGTAAAAGAAGCGCTAGATCTAATTGTAACAGTTGTTTTAATACAGATCAGATGTAGTGAGATGTGAATAACAGTTCAAATGATTCTTTTAGATTGACTAAAAGAGTCTAAAGTTTTGAGCATGTGGTGGTGAGCTAGTTAATTGTGAGTGAATAAATTACTATTAAATTAATCGGTAAATAGAACCCCAGAGAGGCACAGCATGTTTATGACTAGCTGGCAGCTGCAGAATGTATCTGTTTACATATATAAGCTAAACATTTTCCTTTAAGGAAACTTAATACTGACACTGCTGTCTGTGAATCTGTTTTAGGAAGTGGTGAAGGAGATGAATCGCCTGGGTATGCTGATAGATTTATCTCATACTTCATATTCCACAGCAAAAGCTGCACTGAGTATCTCAAAAGCACCAGTAATCTTCAGCCATTCCTCAGCATTTTCTGTTTGTAATCATTCAAGAAATGTTCCTGATGATATTCTTCGGCAGCTGGTGAGTGATACAGTTTTTGGTTTGAGGTAGTTTCTTTTGGGTTGGTTGTTTTTTGTGGTTTTGTTGGATGGAGGGTGGGGAGGTGGTGAGTTCATTTTCTTTTTGGCTTTAATGGCAATGTTTGGCTAGCGTGAGGCAAACTTTGCACGTTCAAGTCATAGAGTTGTCATCTCTGAATTGGATCTTTAAGCAGATCCCTGAGCAGCAAGTTCTGAGAAATCAATTTCTGAGACGCTTTCTTCGGGTTGTGTTTCGTCTTTGGCTACAAAAATTAAGTGTTTGCAAGAACTTTGAAATTCTGGTTGAGTTTGTTTTACGTAGTCACTGGACTTCTTGCTGATTGAGGCTACGTGAGAATTAATCCAGAGTAAAGGACAGAGAGACAAAGCTCTGTCTGAGCTTTGACTTACAGAATGTTGTTATGCTCTTGAGGGATATATGTAGAAGGATCCATATGAGATACCCATGAGGTTTGCAGGACACACGAGTGTCCACTCACTCTCTTCTCTCTGTTCACCTGTCTCTTCATGTCTTTCAGAAAAAGAACAAGGGAATTATCATGGTGACTTTCAATGCAGATGTACTGGCCTGTGGCAGAAAAGTTGTTAATGTTTCTACCGTTGCAGGTTTGAAGTTCATATACTGTAGTTTTTGTGGGTGGCTTCTATGAATTTCCTGGTGTCATGTAAATTCCACTGCTTGCTTGTTCCCTTCTTCACCTTCCCCCAACTTTAGGTAGTTTTGGAGCTAATATTCATTAAACAATAACAAGAGGTACAAGGTATGTAGCTGGAGGACATCATGCTCCCAAATGGAGCCAAGAACTATTAATCTCAAAGTAGTTGTTACTTTCTGGAGAACAACTTAAACCTTTGTAATTAAGACCAGAAAACATAGGTATGTAATGGGTAATGAACAATCTGTTGATATGTGTGGGTTACTTGATGGGAATTACTGTGCTGTGATGATCATGTTTTCTTCCTCTTATCAGTGTAGCAGTTCTTTTGGGGATTGTTGCCTGATGTGCTTAATAGCAGATAACATCTAGTTAAGCACCAGTAAATATCCAGAATGTCAACTGCATTTTGAAATTTTAACCCGTAGTATCAGGATATCTTTTGACTTTTTTTAAAAGGATTTGTGAATCCATGATTAAGGAGAACAGTTGCTCAGTGCCAGTATGTTAGAACTGTATTACTTCCTCGTGATGGATGCTTAGATATTGTTTTCTTTTATATTTTTTCAGATCATTTTGATCACATAAAACAAATTGTGGGTTCAGAATCGATAGGAATTGGTGGTGACTACGACGGAGTGGAACGGTTAGTAAAGCTGGACGTAGGCTGACAGCAGCTCCTTAAATTATCAAAGCTTTGATTCCTTTGGGGGGAAAACAGAAGGCAGATGAAAAGAGTTGTAGCAAGTTGTCTTGTGATGAGTACTAAAAGAGGTTTTATGAATGAAGGGCACAATGATTCCTTTTTAGAACGGTGCTGCAAACGTGGACACAGTTCCTAATGCCCCATGAACTCTGCAGTTGTGTGCTCCAGGCAGGGGCTTGTGCATACAGAAACAGTGGGAGAGCTTGCTTTCCTGCAGAAGCTAAAGGTGAATGACAGAAAAGCTGCCTCAGCCTTCAGATGGTAAATGGGTTAGCTCAGGGACATGCCACAAAACTCCTTCCTCCATGATTACTTTCTAGTGGGGAAAGCCCAGAGTGTTTGAGGGCCATGAAATCCACTCCTGCTTTGGGGGCTTGAGAAATTTGAGGCAAGCAGAGCATGGTGAACAGCCTACAACACAACCTCTCCTGCTTGCTCCTCGGCTGCTGTGGAAATAAATGCAGATTGGGTGGCATTTGCTGGTGTAACCTTAAACCATCTTTTTTTTTTTATCTTTCTGTTAAATCTTGATCTTTTTTTTTTTTTCCTACCTTGTGGCCAGACACACCTGGGTATGAAAGTCAGTCAGACTCACATCTCTGAAGTAGGACACAAAAACAGTGTGTCATCTCCCTAGTCACAGCTCTGAAACTATAATCTCCAAAATAAAAACACAGTTTGCAACAAAAGGACCCATTTTATTGCACACATTTACATAAATACCATCGGTTTAATTGGTGCTGCAGTTATAAAGGTCCTAAGTTCTGGTAGAAAGTAATGGCAGAGATTTCCTGAGATATGCTTATCACCACACAGAAAAGAATAATAACAGAAAACATTAGTTATCTCAAAACAGATTCAAAGTCTCATGGAAATACAATTTAAAACAGCTGTTGAATGCAGGTTTTGCAGCTTCTTACTTCCATTTGCTTTTTATTCTGATAAGAGTTAGCACAAGATGGGTCAATGTTGCTTATTGTAATTTATTCAGTAGAGGGTTCTGAATAGCTTTCTTTTCACTGCCTAAACTGCTGAGTTCAAACCAATATTATTAGTCTAATTGTATTTTCTTTGAAAAAGTGTCTGTAAACAACAGAGTACACAAAATTGCCTGAAGCTCCTTAGCTCATCACGTGTTTGCTGCTCCCTTTTGTCCTCAGTTCCACAAGTGGATTGCACCAACTCCATCTGTGATGCAGCTGTTTCCTCTTACTCTGGAAGCCAGATATAAAGAGTGGGTTAATGAATACATGAGTTGGGTTTTTTGTTTTAATGTCCTCCATGCTGCTGTTCTGCCTATACACAAGTGCATCTTCATTCCAGAACAGTTTTGTCCTGCTAATGGGATCCTCTGTGCAGAAAAAGCCTTTCATTGTGTCACAGTCCTGCTTCTGTTTGTCAGTTGAATTCTTTACTTTTTTTTAACTTCCTAGAGGAAGAACTGGGTCCAAAGTGAGCTCATTCCAAAAGTGAATATGTGCAAAAAAATAATTAAAAATTTTTAAATACATTTTTCAGCCATGTATGTTGAATGTTCTTGTGTAACTCTTGCCAACAGTTTCCCTGAGGGACTGGAAGATGTTTCTAAATACCCTTATTTGATTGAGGAACTTCTTAGAAGAGGATGGAGTGAAACTGAACTGAAAGGAGTCTTAAGGGAGAACTTTCTCCGTGTCTTCAGAGAAGTGGAAAACGTAAGATTAAAAACTAAACTGAATCTTGATTTGTACTAAGAGGGAGAGAGGAACTGTTTGTGCCGTGCTGCTTGTTTGTTGGCTTTTTTTCTCAATGAGAGCTATGAGGGAATGTAAGCATTTAATGCAGTAATTCCAAATGCTGGGAAAGAAACAAAGATGGCAAGAGAGTGATAGCAGAATAAAAGGAAGAGAGAGAGAGAGTGGACAGAGCTCTTTGGAACTTTTTCTCTCTGTGGTAATCTGATAAGTACACATCACTGACTTCTAAATAGCGTCACTTCATGGTTTGGAGAAACTGTGGATGTACCAACGTCAGAGCCTGGCTGTGTTTGCTGGTGCAGGAAGGAATGCTGACTCCTGCAAATCAATTCAATCCTCGTCATGGGATTGGACTGCTATCCAAAAGGCTCCTGCCATGACCAGATCACTAACGAGCCATAAATATAACAACTAGATCACAATGAGCTTTAAGTGTAAACAGTAGGAGCTAATCCAGAAGGATGAGGGAGGGAAGGAGAGAGACTCTATGAGAGTAAGGACCCCTAAATAGCAACTTTTTCAAAAGCCTCTGTTGAAACTTGCAAACTGCTTGCCTCCTACTGTTTTTATTTACAGAGATAAGTAGATAAGACACAAAGTCTTATAGACGACATATATTTCACTGTGATCTTTTTTGTGAGGGTATGTTAGAGGAACAGGAATCAGAGAGTTTTGTGCTGTTGCAGTTAATCTGCCAAAGTATCTACCTAGAGTTGAGTTCCATCTGTGGCAAACTGATGTTATAAAGAGATTGAAATTCATCACACCTAATCAATCTGTGAGATTTAGTAGGTTTTTTCCTTCTGAATTAGAGGCATTTGAAGCTCTGTCTTTGGACCGTGAGCTGACCTGGGGGAAGACGACTTAAGAGTTGGTTTGCTTAAGGTTTTCCAGCTAATGCATCCATATGTGGAGGGAGCCAGGCCAAAGAACAGCCAGACCTGTGACTCTTGCCTGTCATGTCTCAGTACTGAGTTCTGGGAGGTGTTTCATGGGAATGCAGACATCAGGATAATGATGTTGATATCCTCACATTCAGACGGGTTTTTGCAATACACTTTGGGCTGGTTCACTTGAAATAGCATTGAATTTGCTAGCTGCAGAAAGCTTTTTGCTGCTGTGCCAGTCTGGCTTTCAGGGGCAACCTTATGAAATTTTCTAGGTGCGGAACATTAGTGGACTAATGGATGTAGGTGAGAGTGAAGTTCTGCAAGAAGTACAAAACTCCTGTCGCCTAGACCTACGTAATCATCACCTTCAGACAACCAATTCCTTGGGATTTTCTGCTGTGGCACAACCTTTTAGTCTGACACTTGTATCATACTTCATATTGGAATTCAATACTGGAATTGGAATAGTTGGAATTTAACCAGAGTCTAGAGAGAAATATATGGAGTATTCTGCAATGCAACTAGTTATCTTTTTTGGGTTTTCTTAATGTAAAGCTATGCTAAATTTTTTAATATAATATCATAAATTCACCTGCATACTTGAAAGCTGATGTAGATTTAAAATAATGTAGCAAAAGCATTTAGAATTTGAAGTGATAAATTCTTTGTCATCTTGTCAAAACCAGGGCCAACATTAATGGGAGGTATTCATATCTAATGAATAAATTATCTAACATAGGACACATGGTTTCAGTACCCATATTGTGGCACTTGGTATAAATGCTGGAGTCCAGAGTTAGCAGCCCCACACAGGAACTAGAGAAGATAAATAAGCCAGCCAGGCTGAGATGGTTTCAGATATGACTTCTTGTTAAATGACACAGCCTTCGTCACCAGGCGATGGCTTAGAGAAGTCCACCCCTGGGTGTATGCAGAAGAGGGGGGGTTGGGTTTGTGTGTGGGGGGGTTTAATTATTATTTTATTTTTTGGTTTTGTTTTTTTAAGATGGCTGACATGGCTATTTCAATTCAGATTTCATGCCTACCACTAGCTTTAGGGATCCATCCTGCAGGACTAAATTCTTATTTCTTTTGAACCCTAACAGGACAGTGGACAACTGGAGAGTTACTGCAGGGTGGAGTTAGTGTCTTGTGTTCAGGTATAGGTGACCAGCCAATGTTGTAGATTCTTTTCTATAATTTAGGAACTGCTGTTTGCTGCATGTTCATGAAGCTGGGAAAAAGAATAAGCCAGGACAAAAGAGGAATTCTGGCTACTCAGAGGGTGAGATCTTGTTCTGATATTTTTATGCAATCTTAAAAGTGCAAAATGAGTATTTCAATATAATTTTTTTTAGAATGTGGAAATCTTTTTTACATGTCAACAATGATACTTTTCAATAACAGGTTTTATTATTTTTTGTTCTCACCAGCTAAAATCAGACCATTTTCAAAGGATTTGTAGACATGACATTAGAAAGAAATCTTTTTATTATAAATCTGCTGTTTCAGCCTTTGGAACATGTTTTCAAATATACAGGGTATGTGAGGTTAGAAGCTACTGTTCTATTGTGATAGATGCATATATTGTGATAAGCCTGTTCTTGGTAGGCTAATACAGCTCAAATCTGGGATTGTATTCAAATACCATGAGATTCAAGATGAAATTGTAAGACGGCAGCACTACATCTTTGCAGGGTCATTTTGCAGTGCTTGCTGGTAAATGCCTTCCCATGGTACTTGCTGTTAACTGTCTTTTTTTTTTTTAATCCTGTGGTGAGTGCTCTTATTTACTGATGACAGCTCCAGAATTCAGCCTTAGTATGAAATTGAAGTCTTGTAATTGCTGTAAGGACAGCAAGTGTAAACACACAAAGTATTTACCAGCTGAAAGACAAAGCTAAGTATGAACAGAATGGAAACATCAGCTGTTTTCTAGAGTCACTTGAGACTGTTCCTGCCTTCACTTCTGCATCCCATGTACAAGCAGGGCTTCTGGGAGAAGACTGTTCTTCTATTGCTTCAAAATGAAGCTTCACTGATTCTTCTGATAAGGTGCTCTCCTTGATAAGTATATTCTGAATATACTACTGCTACTTACTGAAGTCTTTACAAGTCGTGTTGAATAAGCTCGATGCATACAAGCAAAGTTTTTAAGAACAGTTTCTCAGTAAATAGTGATCCTAGTTATCCATCTACAATGAGAAGTTTCTGCACTGACTCAGAAGTCTTGCCTTCCCAATTCTGCTTGACTGGCATCAGAATGTGTTTCACTAGGAAAATGATGAATTCAATAAGGCAAATATTTACTTCCCATCAGTACTTCTGCTAATAGCTTCATAAACCATTGGAAAACTGCCATCCATGGTCTGCCCAAAATTAGCACTGTGATAGTTACTTCATTATGTATTTGAAATGTCAGATGCTTCCTTATGCTTTCCAGCCTTTTTCTTTCTAATGTATTGTCACTCTCCTGCCTGCTAATTTCTGTTTTTTGATATACTACAGTATGGATGAAAAATGTATTCCTTTTCTTAACGATATGGATAATACTTTTATATGACTGATTCCACCATACCATAGTTATTTGTATGTTTATTTCCTTGATTTATCTATAGTATATCACACTTAATTTGTTTGACTGCTTTGTGCAATGATAATTTGCAACTTTGTGACAAAACGGATACATGAGATTTAAATAAAATATTTTTTAAATTGTGTACAGATACTGGTGTAGTCACAAAACAATGTACATGTTCAGAACTCCAGGAAAGCCTGAAAGACTCGTGCAACTCTGCTGCAGAAGGAAGGCCAGGATCTCATGAGGGCTCTGAGTCTGCTTTTCACAGGGAAGGCAGCCTCACCAGTGGCACGAAGGAGAATGTCAGGTAGGCTTAACCCTAGAGCATCCTGGCTGTAGGCAGGCAGCTTCACCTTCACTCAGGTACTGCCTAACCTGTGGAGAAGTCCAAGCAAGTGCCTGTGGAAAGGGAACATGGATTCCTCAGTCATTGCCCTGAGTCCATGATGATGTTACCTGCAGCAAGTCACTTGGTCAAGCTAGTCAAGTGATAGAGAACAAGGTGCAGGCGACCTGTCTAGTTCCCCATAAGCCAAGGTTAGGGTAACCTCTACTCCATGGCATTTCTCACAGCTGTGTGATGATCTAGAAGTCCCTTTTTCCATTGCGATGTTCATTCAAAATGCTTCAAATAAGCTGCTTGTGTGAAAGGAACATCAGAGTGCAACACCAAACAAGAAATGGTTGTGCACATGGTATCCAGCTTATCTAATACATGCAGTTAGGTTATTGTTATCACATAATCAAAATCTCTGTTTGAAACATGGTAGAAAGGCATCTCATTAGTATTCCGTTTCAGATGTAAAATCCTGTAAGATCCAGCTGTGACTGCTGTCAGTAAAACCATAGTGACCTTTCAGGCTCAGGGCTAGTGTCTCCAGTCCTACTGAGTGCATTCACAACACTGCATTTCTAACAGCTCGAGCATAAAATGATTGCACTCTGATTTCTGCCTCTCAATGGAGGGGATGATTTATCCCAAAATTGAATGCCTTTGCCCTGCACCAATTAATAAGAACAATTTGCATTGGTAATTTGAAATGCCTGTTAGCTCAACTGACAGATTCTATTATGGCTAGTGGTATTAGTTGAAGTATCAGATATAACTGAGATACCAACTTTGTAACAAGCTTTGTTGGCTGCCAAATAGAAGAATGCAAGTCATGATTTACCCTTTCTAAACATGAGTTGTGCTAACACAACTTCTGAAAATAGTTATTACTGTTTCTGTAAATCTCAAAATCGAGGTACTATGAAGTACTTCAGGCTGATTTTCTAAATAACACACAAACTTCAAGGTATCTTTGCCAATCCAAGGCTCGTGCTTTCACACGTGTGATGTGAACAGCCAAAAACTACAGACATAATATCTATGCAGACTATTGATTTGGTTCTAAAAGGCTGACGCCAGTGCCCTTCCCCCAGTACTATCTTTTTCCAGACTAATGGGCTGCAGCATCTACAGAGATAAACAACTTCAAATCCCCACTGTCTCATCTGTTCAAGTGCTGATGCTAGAAACCCAGCCTAAAACGTCTGTTGCTGGTCTAACACATACAGCTGCTGCTACGTAAAATCAGAGTAGCTCAGCTCACATATCTAACTTCTACTCAGTAGGTGACTCGTTGAGGCCACAGAAGGACTCTTGCATGTTTTACACAGGACCCAGACAATTGCCCTCTGCCAGTGCTGAACAGCTGCGCTCCTCCTTGCACGTCATGGGGCTGCTCGAGCAATATGCCAGCACATGTCTATGTTTTGAGGTCAGTAAACATCATGCATTAAGTCTAACCACCTATGTAACACTATAAACCTCATTATAGCATCTCCATCACCTTCTGGAGCAGGAGGCAGTGCCACAGCAGTGTACACCAGCCTCAGCTGCTGCACCCCTGCCCTGGCTCTTTGCTGTGTCTTGTCACCTTGTCCCTTGTGCCAGCGCTGGTGTTCAGGGAGCTGATCTAGCTGAAAATGAACTGCTTTCCTCCCTCGAGTGATGGGTTTCCTGCTGATGGTGTGACTGGGTTAACCATGCCCTCCTCCAGGGGGGAGGAGCAGAAAAGCAGAGTGAGACTGCAGCAACTTGGATTCCTTCCATTTGCTATTGAAAGCAGCAGCTCCTCCATTGACCCTTCTTTGGGCTTATACATATGAAAATAATCAAATTGCTTCAAATTCTGAAAATGTAACATGTCTAAACTAAAAAAAAAATAAATAAAATAACCAGAAGATTCTTCCCACTAGCAGTGGCTTTCATTTGCTCTTAAGATTTGCCGGATTTCATTGATCCAGAGCAGTATATTTAGTGAATCTGCTGAACGACAGACTATGATGCTGCATAACCCTTCTTGGAGCATTTTGGGAGACTTCATTCAGTGTTTCAAGAACTCTTTTAATCACGTCTTGATTTTTGTCTTGATATCTTATACGCAATCCTTACATCTACACAGAACAACTTGAAATGGTGAAGAGTGTTTGGTGCTCCTCTAATTTTCCTTTTTTTTAATATCTTTTTGCACCAAAGAAAAAGAAAAGCCTTTACTTTCATTTTTATTGAGTTCACTGTGTAATTTTTGTCAGAAAAAACACAAAATTTGTGGCAATGGGAAGCATTTTTATCCTACTTCTGTATTTCACAAATGTCCATGGACCATGACAAATTATCCATACTCAAAATGTAACTGAATTGAAAATTGATCCCCTAAAAAAAAAAGAAAAACCCCCACAACAACCCCCTGAGCAGTACTTTTCCAGCATCATAATCCTACCCTGGAAAATACTGCAATGTTTAACTACTGGAGAAAACTTTGCTCCAGTTCTTAGTTGAATTTACAGAATCTGATTAAGGGGGGGGGGAACATCTCAAAGACTTGGTAACTTTTCAGTCTCTAAAGATGAGATTAAGGTATCTTTGTAGAAATGGCTCTTCTATGTATCAAATGCAGTTATGCATCATTTTACAAGTGAGGGAAAAGTTCCTTGAATAAATTTTGAAGATAAGTGGTACCATAGTGTCCTCTTGTGGGCTTTTGATGTCTAAGCTGGGACGTGCTTTCTAGGAGAAGAGCAGCAATATTTTCAGCTGCACTTAGCATATGAGCTCCTGTAGAACTGTGGCCTTCCCTTAGCTTATTTTTCTCCTGGAAATGGCTCATGGAGGATTGCACGTTGCATCTGGATGTACATGTTGTGGTCCTCTCCAAAGGAGCCCTTTCAGCAACTGCACATCTTTGTCACAGATGAAGCTGATCCTGATCTTTGCTAGTGAGAAACCTTTGCAGCCAGGTTCTAGGTGGCTTTGTCCACAAGGCTGGTGTGATCCTCGGATGTGGAGGAGCAGGAATGTGCTGAAAAGGGAAGTTCACTGTGATGAAATGCTGGCCATGAACTTGCAGAATTTCTGCCAAGCCTCATGGCCAGGGAAGCTGTACCTTGGCAGTGGCAATTTTTGCTTTGTTACTTTTGCTGATGGTCAGCTCCGGGCTATTTATCACCCAGGTTCCACTCTAGCTGAAAAAAAGAACTTTAAAAGTAATAAATCACTTATGGATCCACTGCTGTGCATATCCCAGCCTTTCTCTTCATACAGTTCTAGATATCTGTATCTATGCTTTCTCTAAACTTGCAAGTATTTAATTCTTTCAGGTATCAGGGGTTTGTGCCTAACTGTAAGGGAGAGAACTGAGGAGGGCTTCAGTTTTCCAGAGATTGTTGCTGTTAAAAAAAAAGCACTTTTTTTAAAGTTTTTTTTATGCTGTCTGTAGATCTAGAAACCTTCCCCTAAACAACAACCCTATTTCTGTTCTAAATAGAATATATATTTTTTTCAGGGCCACTGCCCTGCTACTAACACAAGGATTCAGGGTATCTTAGAAGTATTTTTCATGTCACACGGTTTAGAAATTTCCCATGGTTTCAAAGCATAAGCTCACAGATTGTCCCACTGACAAAGAGAAGCATTATCTTGGCCTGTATTAACAGAGATGCAATATGATTACTACCCAAAACATCAGAAGGCAGGTATTCCACTCAAGGAGTTTCATGTATTTTGGATAAACACAGTTAATGGATGTTCTCTCTCAGGTTTCTAGGGCAATGCATCCTCTGCACACACCCCTAAGCAGGCCACGTGTGCTGCCTGGGGACATACACGTTGCAGTCACAACAGCAGTAACTGGCACCTTACTCCACCAATGAGGCAGTTCAAAGCTTCATTTACAAAGTTAATTTACAATTTCTACAAAGCTTTTTGGTATTATTATAAAGCACTCCAAACAATGCTAGGGGCAACACAATTTTACAGATGGATTAAAAAAATACATCTGAATTGTCAGTTTAGGACATACTTATTTCTAAAGATGGAACTTTTTGCTTGGCCTTGGTTTTCCTAGTTAGAACAAATCAACCAGTTTGTTTACGATTCAGCATCTCCCCAAGAAATACAGGAATAAGAAAAGCTGTCCTGAAACAGTTTCAGATGCTGGGTCTTCCTATCCTAAAACGAATGGCAAATCAATTTCATTAAGGAGTTGAAACCATGTAAGTTTTTGTGGTCTGACTGAGGTTAACATCGTATATTGCAAATCCATAAGCTACCAGTGCTGCAGAGCTCATTTACAAGTGCACCCCTCTGTGAGGGCTCTTTCCTCTACTGCATCCTTAAATGTTAACTCTGTGTTCACTTCTCCTAGGCCAAGGGTATGAGCACCACAGGAGACCTGTGACTTGCTGTCTGTCAGGGGAGGGATGCAGCACCTTGCAAGGGTAAGTCTAAGAGCCACGGGGGGTGCAGCTCTTTCTCATGCTGGGCTGTACAAGCCAAGCAGGGGTGTCACCTGTAATAAAAAGAGCTCAGGGCAGACTGGCCCCTGTTTGCCTGTCCAGAGGGGTTATATCAGGCTCCTCAGTAGTTTACCAAACTCCCCTTCTAGAAGACTCAGTTTCTCACACAACCTTTTTCCGAGTCCAGTGGCAGAGCTGTTCACTGTTGGTGGTGTTCACAGTTACTCACATATGGACCTTTCAGCTGGGAGCTTATGCCTGCCTGAAGTCATTCACAAATACCCAGTGGTTTACTAACAAGAACTGAACTGTGCCTTTGCTTATATGATTTGTAGGTAATCATTTAAAAAGCAGTTCCTGGTTGTGTATCAGAAGGGAGATTATGGATTTGCTGATCATTAGGCTGTTGATTTTACTGATGCTGTTAAAAGTACACTAGAGCACCGAAAATTCAGGGTTTTTCTCATCTAATAAGCCTTGATTCTGCTAAGCTGGACTCAATGGTTTTCACAGTGAAACCACCAGACCTTTTCTTAGAAGTGCAATTTTTCTGTTGGGAGTGGGGTGTGTAGAAAGGAGAAAAAAAAAAAAAGAAATATTATTCTCACTGCTCTTTTGTTTTCACTGACCAGTCTATACCCATATGAAACCATAATCCCAAATTCCATTGAGTTTTGTAAAAAACAAGTAATTTTCAAACCCATCATTTAATGAGAGATAGCAATGTTGTCTCAGGTAAATGCTGTAGTATTGTAGACAATCTAGTTTAATTCCAGCCGTTTAAGCTTATGATGGCCACTCATGTCATTCAGAAGGAACAATCACTGTTCATACTCAGGGAAAAAACCAAGTCAATCACCCACGTTGAAATTTGAGTTCTTTTGGGTAGATAACTTCTTATCTTTAAATAAAGGGCTTTCTACAAGTCAGTAAAGAACCATTGTCTTTAGATAAAATAAATACTTTTGCTTCAACAAACTTGAGTAGTTTCCTAGGGCTAAATTCTCTCCTCAGACATTTGGATATGTTTCCATTCCAGAGAGCAGAATTGCTGGTGTAAGTGTATAAGCTTGATTTTATTAATTTTTTTCCCCTCATGGAAGTACAGTTTCAGTGCCATTGATTTCATGGTACTAAAACATTTTGCAGTGGCATAGATGCATTTTTTGGTGCCTAAAGAAAGACAGCTCTTTGCCAGGCCTGCTTTCAAAGGCAAGACGAGAAGGAAATGCCCAGTTTAATCCTTCTTTCTGAATAAACATGACTCCAAAAACATTAACTCCCGAGACTTTTTTCTTACAATCACTGTCTCCTTTTTCTAGGACAGCTTACTTAGAATGGACACTTTGGCTCAAAAGCTTTATGAAGTGGAAAACATGAAAGAAGGCAACAGAAGACTAGGCATGAACTAACTTGCTTAATGGTGAGTTATCATCTTGCCCTTTTTCTACATAAAATTCTTTGCCCCCTATCAATTAATGCATAATCTTCCTGTTTTCTTGGTGGGCTCTAGCTTATCAGGTCATAGTTATTATGAACACTAAAGAAACATAAATTCAACCAAAGAAGGTTAAACAGAAAATGCTATTTTCTGGCCAATTGTTCCACTTTCCTCCAGGGAAAAATTATTGCTAGAGATAAGATAATGGACTAAGTGGTACACCAGAAGGTTTCCAGTCTGTCAGAACTAATGCTTCTAGAATTAACAGAAATTCTGTGGCCTAACTTGCCCACAGAAATTGCTGATAAAATTGTGCAGAGCTCAGCAGGACTGTAATTACAAATGTGCTCATTTTAGGGTTACCAGGGAAAGAAAAGCATCTCACTCTAGGTCTTCAAAATACACTGAGTTTTGAATAGAGGAAAAAGTGGGTGTTTTTACTTCCTTCAAAACTGATGAGGCTGTTACTGAGATACACATGGTCACACAAAGACCACTGCTGTTCTCCTTAACACAGCAAAGAGACAAAAGTAAAATGTAGGTTCTATGAAAGCACAGGAGTCTTTTCACCTGCCTGATCAATGCTGAGAGGTGCAATTGTCCTGGCTCTCCCCAGAGGTGGTCTATCAGCAAGTCTGTGTTAAGGCAGCTGAGAGACCTGGTACCCCCTGGGCAGCAGTCACTGCACAGCATGGATCCTGCTTGTTTATTTCAAACCCCAACTAATTACAAGTAGACTTATTACTCGGTTCTCACGAACAAAGCATTCTCCCTCTTGTTTGTCTCTCTGATTATTACACATTTTTCTTTCTCCCAGTGAACTTTGTCAAAAAGACAGGACAAGTTCCAAAAACTAGAGATAAGGTTCACTGGGCACAGAAAATGTCTAGACTTACCCTCTTCCTCCGCTCTAAGCTTTATATCCTCCCATAGACTCCTGTGCACCCCAAAGACAGAACTCCCATCAGTCCTGGGCTGTCAGTGTACACTGATTCTTTGATTAAGCAGTATTTTAGTCAAAAATCTACAGAACTAGTTAGAGTTGATATTCCATAGTAAAACGCACAAACTATTCTCTAGAGCTTTTTGTCTGACGATTACATAATGCATAAAGAAGGGATCCTTTTACTTCCAAGGCCAGCTTTCAAACACAGACAGTAAACAGCATTATCAATATTAATTCACGTTTAAACTCCATGTGAAGGCTGCCGTATACAAAATGAAAGCCAAGATACCCATTGCTGGCGCCAGCTTTTTCAAATGTGAAGGCAAAATTGAATTTTGCTCCCTGGGGGCCAAGAGGTTGAGAGGCAGGCGTGCCCCCGGCTTTATGGGCCCACCGGGGCCTGTCAGGCTGCGGGGAGGGGGTGGCACAGCCCATCGCCTCCAGTGCTGGGACAAAACAATGGGGCAACCCCGGCTCCCAGGCCCTCGCCTGAGCAGCAGGGCCACAGTTCATCTGCCCTGGCAGTCTGCTGCCTTAGCAACTGTCTGCTTTGCATGTAGCCAGAAATACCCTTGGCTGCAGCCGGCGTTCAGATTTCCCCCCCCAGTGCCGCAGTGTCCCCCAGCCGCCTGTGCAGCCATGTTTCCCTCGGGCCCGCTCGGTATCTCTGAGGGTTTCAGGCAGCCCGAGAGGCGGCGAGCGCAGGAGGAGCCCCCGGCTGCCACCGCAGGCACAGGAAGCGGGGACAGCTGCCGCCTCCGAACTTAACGGCAACTCGCACAGAAATAAACCGGCTCTCGGGCTGACACGACGCCTCCCACCAGCGTGCCGGGGCTTTCACCGGCTGCTGGCAGCGCTCCGTTCTTAACGGAGTGCTCTGCCCCTTCAGAGCCCAGCGGGGCTCCCGGCTTTATCTGCCAGCGTCCCGCTCCCTGATGTTTTCCCCACACCAACCATCCTGGGATGCCGCGACCCCCCGGTGCCGGGAGCGAACGCACAGGGAGCCCCCCGCCCAGCGCCGGCGGAACCGCCGCTCCGCCCGGCGTGGCCCCAGCCCCGGGGATCATCCCCCCGGTCCCGCAGCCGCCCCCCCGGGCCTGGGTGCGGCGCGCCAACGCCCTCCCCGCATCGCTCCTGCCCAGCAAATGGCGGCGGCGGGTGGTCGGAGGCGGCCCGGGGCACGGCGGACGGAAACTTCCTCCCCGAGGCGGCCCGGCGGTGTCGGCAAGGGAGGGCC